>JBBNBP010000378.1:0-34775 GCA_039737535.1 Lagodon rhomboides
CAGGGGCCTCATGTACCAAGGTTGCGTACGCACAAAAACGTGGCGTACGTCCTTTTCAACGCTCACGTTCAGATGTATGAAACGTGAAATGACCGTGGAAATGTGCGGTGCCCCACGGCAACTTCTTGGCTGGCGTACGCACGTTTCTACAGCTATTGTTCCTTTGGCGACACTTCGAGGTGATGCTGGGAAACTGTTTATAATGTGAAAACAATTCGTCATCAGAGTGATGTGCACATCAGAGACACACTTGTGAACAATTAACACCTGTTGCAATTATATGGGTGGATATAAAAGCATGCAATGTGATGAAGAAAATGGTATTAAAAATGGCAGCGTTAGCGTTGTTCGAGGACCTTGCAAATGGTCCAATCCGACGTGAGCGAGTTTTTAGGGAACGCGAGGATTTACTTGCAAACGATGACAATTGGCTCATAAGCCGATTTCGTTTACCAAGGCCAGTGTTACTGGAGTTGTGCGCAGAGCGGCGGCCGGCCCTAGAGCGCAACACAGCGAGGAGCCAGGGGTTGTCTGTGCCCACACAGGTGCTGACCACGCTGGGGTTCCTGGCAACAGGGGCATTCCAGCGGGAGCTGGCCGATCGGTCAGGAGTGTGCCAGTCAACCCTGAGCCGAGCCATGCCAGCTGTGTGGGACGGAATCATCCGAATGTCATCCAGGTACATCAAATTCCCATACAATGCTGTTGAACAGGCCAACATTAAAGCGCAATTTGCAGCGAGAGTCGGTTTCCCTAATGTAATCGGAGCTATTGACTGCACACACATTGCTATAAAAGCGCCATCACAGGATGAATTTGTTTATATTAATAGGAAACATTTTCATTCCATCAATGTTCAAATCATATGTGATGCGCAAATGCAGCTAACTAACATCATGGCAAGGTGGCCTGGTTCAACGCATGACTCATTCATTCTGACTAACAGCATGGTTGGGAACAGGCTGGAGGCTGGCACGGTGCGCGATGGGTGGCTTCTGGGTGAGTAAATCGTTTAATTGTCCCGTATGTAAACCAGCGCAATGCACATTTGGGCATGTGCGCATTCAAGTGTTTTCTTCTGCTGGTGAAATTGGGGCTGCAGAGCTTTCTAACAAGCCCCTGATTGTCTCCCTGTGTTCAGTATTCATGTCAGTAAAAGCGGGCGTAAAGTTGGAAATGTCGGCCACGGCGCACTTCTGCATTCTGCATTCATTAATTGTGTGGTTCATTTAAGTGGTGTATTGTCTTCTGCCTTCATATGACCCCAGGGGACCGTGGCTACCCCCTAAGGACGTGGCTGATGACCCCTCTTACAGACCCCAACACCGACCAAGAGAGGAGGTATAATGACCTCCATTCCCGCACTCGAGCGGTCGTGGAGAGGGCAATCGGCCTGCTGAAGGGACGGTGGCGCTGCCTGGACAGGTCGGGGGGTGTGCTGCTGTACCGACCTGAGAAGGTGTGCCACATTGTGATGGCCTGTGGCGTCCTCCACAACGTGGCACACCGCCATGGCATACCACTGCCAGAGCAGAACATCCCCCCACCCGAGGAACCGGATGCCGGACCCGTCAACTTCAACCCACCCCGGGAAGCCATACGGGCCCGGCAGAATGTGATTTCAAGCATGTAAAGAGGCAAGGACAGAATTTACTTGTTCACAAGTGCATTTAATGATTTACTCATATCACTGAGGACATCAATTAGTCGATCCAGACGTTCATTGACGCCACAGATGGCTCTCACTATTTTGCCCTGTGATTCCAGGACCGCTCGGGTGAGGACACGGCCAGTCGGGCGGACGTCAGCAGCTGGCGTGGAGACGCCGGGGCCAGCGGAGCCGGTGGAGCTGATGGAGACGCCAGAGCTGGTGGAGATGCCGGGGCCGGTGGAGGAGTCCTCTCCTGTCTTATCGTCTATTGAGAAATAAAAAAAAGAATTAAACATGTGTCAAAGTGTTTAATGTCCTGGCATCTTTACGCACGAGCTATGTGTATTGTAAGCAGCCAATTGTATGACCAGTATAATTATTTATGAGTTCAGCATATTTACCTTGGGGATGATCTGTGTCACCTTCATGGGACCCCACCACTCCGGTGAGAGCTGTGTCACCCACTACAGAGGCCACATGTTTGTCAAAGGGGGAGAGTTCCTCCACTCCTGTCCCCCCACCTGTTGCAGTCACGATTCGGCGGTGGGCAGATACCCTCCGCTTCACCTCCACCTTCAGATCCGACCACTTCTTCTTCACCTCTGTGTGTGTGCGCTGCTTGGACCCCACGGCATTTACAGCCTCACACACACGCTCCCACTCACTTCTTTTACGCTTCATATTGATCCCTGCTGACAGGGTACCAAAGAGAGCGTCTCCACTTCATTGACCAGGATCTCCAACTCGGACTCAGTGAAATTTCTTTTCTTACCTCTGTTCATGCTTGCTTCTTTTATCTGATCAATAAAGAGGTGAATCTCAGGTCCAGGGCCTATTTAAATTGATTTGCATATTTAAATGGGGGCATGGACAGGGAGGAGTTTGCCACCTCTGCATGTGCGCTCAATTCCACGTTGATTGGGATGTACAAAAGAAATGTGCTTGGATCCATGCGTACGGACACTTTGATACATCTGAATTTATTTGTGCGTACGACAGTTTCTGGGTTTTGGCGTACGCCAAGTTTCAGTAGGAAATCCACGCAAGTCTTTGTACATGAGGCCCCTGGCCTGGCAGGTTGCCCACCAGTGTTTGCCTACAAGAACTTTTCTTGAGAGGAGAAATTGTACCCACAATGCCAAGTGCCCTAGACCTTCATGTGGGGACAATGAAACAGCAGAACATCTTTTTTGGTCATGCCCCACCGCTAGAGGTGTCTGGTCACTTGTGTCACCATGGCTACAAGCATTGTATAAAGTTCCTCTGTGTTATGAGGATATGGCTTATGGGTGTCTGAAAAGAAATCAAACAGCTACAGTGGAAAAATGGTGGGTTGTCATCAACTGTGTTAAAGAAAGCTTATGGAAAGCCAGAAATGTGTCTGTAATGAAAAGATATTGTATCCCTAGAGAAAATGTTGTTGAATCATTTTAAACAGTTTCAATGACTACATGTTGACAGACAAGTCAACAAGAGACAAGAAAACAAAACGTTTGATGTGGAGAGTTCCCAAGATTCCATTGTTTGATTCTTTATGATCTGTTTTTCGGGTGAGAAGTGAATTCATGTAGAAACTTCTGGGAGATGATAATCATGACCTGAATTTTGTAAGTGTTCACATTTTTGTACAGTCTAATCTTGTTGTTTTGTTTTTTTAATCATTTTGTATGGGCGATGTGTAAGCAGTCCAAGTATTGTTGATGTTTACCCCTGTAATGAACTAAATAAAACGTCTAAAGATTGAAAATTGAAATTGGTTCAACCACCTTGTATCAAGCAGAGCTCCACCCTTGCTCAAAGATGGAAATGACACCAATGATACTACAGGAGGCAGGGAACCACCTGGAAAACCTGCTGGCTACCATCCCCCCTCAAGAGACAACAGCAGATCTTCTCTTCAAGGAGGTAGAGGGTTCAACATCTCTGCTACCAAGCATCACTATCCACCCAGGGCCAAACTCATCTGCCCCCTCATCAGTGAGCAGCCAATACCTAATGTCGATATCTGCAGTCAATCTTGCATCGGTGTCAGAGTTCAACCCCCAAACCTCCGTAGAGCAGGCTGAAGAAGCCACCCAATCCACACAAGCCTCTCTGCTCCTTCCCATCGCCACCTCCTTGGTACCAGACTCTGTGGGCTCTCCTACAAGAAAAAGGCAAAATGAGTCTACAATATCAGGTGAATCCTCCCCTTCGAACTCTTCTAGGATCCCTTGTTCCAACTGGCCCTTTCCTCCCCTACGTCAAACCCCTTTCTAGAGCAAGATGTTGTAGTTGCCTTTTCTTCTATTACACAAATCAAAGACATGTCGAGAAAGGTAGAAAAAGTTGCAAAACCAAAGAAAAAGAAGAAAAAGTAGATGCCCCAAATTTGTCACTGAACTAGCTCTCTTGAACCCTCTGAACTGCACTTCAATGGCTCCTCTTTCCATAGCATCCCTCAATACTAGAGGACTCAATGACCCTGTAAAGTGTTTGTCAGCCTTCGCTTTTCTAAATCTAGAAGGGAATGACATCTTCTTACTTCAAGAGTGTAATTTATCCTATAAGGAGAATTACAAGGTCTTTGCAGAGGACAGATGCAGCCGTGGCCCGTCGGTATGGTCAGGTGACAACAAAAACAGATCCTCAGGAGTTGCCATACTATTTAGAGGTCAAGATTTTATCATTCAGACAGTACAACGTGTGATTGATGGGAGAATTCTATGTGTTGATGTTTCATGGTTTAACACTCAGTTAAGAGTAATCAATGTGTATTGCCCTGTTGAGCTCCAAGAGCGGTTAGCAGTGCTCAAAGAATTACAGCCCCTTTTGTTGTGCAGCAGAGAGGTCATTCTGGGTGGTGATTTTAACTGCTTGGTAAACAAAAAAGATAAGCTAACCATCTCAACAATAAGGCTGGATTCCAGTTCTGAAATCCTACAAAACATCATAAAAGATTTTCAACTTGCTTACCGCTCAAAAACTCCCAGTTTACCTGGGTATACATGGTCCAACGGCAGAACCCATTCCAGAATAGACTTTCTGCTGACATCAAGAGTGCTGTAGGTTGTAGATGCAGCAGTTACTCCAGTGTATTTCTCTGACCATGATAAAATTGAATGTACTCTCATGTTTAAAGAAAACATGAAAAAAATTAGAGGCTCATGGAAACTGAACATATCCCTACTGTAAAATGCAAAGGTGGTCAGTGAATTTAAGAGGAAACTCAACCAGTGGCTCTCTCTTAAGCCCTTCTTCAACTTAGTGGGGGAATGGTGGGAGGAAATCAAGATTAGAGCAAAACACGTCTTTAAAGATAAGGGTAAAAGAACAGCTAAAAGGAGATGTCTGAAGCTACAGAAACAACAGGCAAAACTACAGCGATTTTACATAATGGCTTATTCTGGCCTTGATGTAGCAGAGGATATAGCTAAATTGAAGAGAGAGCTGTCACGCCTCTCCACAGAAGCCAGTTGGGGACTGCTGATACGCAGCCGAGTCCACCACATCGAGAACAATGAAAAATGTTCTAGATATTTTTTTAGAAAATTAGCTAGGCCTAAAAACCTTATAGAGGGATTAATGGATAAAGAGGGACAAGAAAAATCAGAAATACATGAGATACTCAGCTGTGTACACTCCTTTTACTCTGATTTTTACAAAGTGAAGATTTAGATGAGGCAGCTTTAGAAAACCTTCTATCTAAAGTAAATAAAAATGTAAATGAATTTAAAGGAAAACTTGATAGTAAAATATCTCTGAATGAGCTTACCAAAGCAGTAGAACGTATGCAAAATAATAAGGCCCCTGGGGCGGATGGTTTGCCAAAAGAATTTCAGACAACATTCTGGGCAGAGTTAAAGGACCATCTCTTGGAGATGTACAATGAAAGCCTCCAATTGGGGTCACTACCACCATCCTTAAAGGAAGGCTCCATTTCCCTTCTATTTAAAAAAGGTGCGAAGAAACATCTTAAAAACTGGCGCCCCCTTACACTCCTTGGGGTTGACCGTAAGATTATAGCCAAAGCTATCTTTCTTTGCCTTCAAGAGGTGATGGAGAGGTTGGTTGGGGTGGAGAAAACCTGTGTGGTTCCCGGTCACTCCATGAGTGATAATCTTGCCTTAATAAGAGATTCGTACTTGTATGCCTTCGATCGAAATGTACCCCTCTGTATTGCTGGCCTGGATTTAGAAAAGGCCTTTGATAGAATAAGCCATGACTATCTAAAGCAAGTATTGGCGGAGTTTGGTTTCGGCCCACAGTTGAGGGCATGGATCAATTTACTGTACTTTGATTGCTCTAGTAGAGTCAACATTAATGGCCACTTCACTGAACCTATTAAGATTCGATCAGGGGTCAGACAGGGATGCCCGCTATCTGTCAGCCTGTTTGTCCTACCCATGGAGCCACTAGCCTGTGGGATTAAACATGACACCGAAATTCAGGGCCTTCCTGTCCCTGGTAGTAAGGGGAAGGAGGCTAAAATGTTATTGTATATGGATGACTTGACAATCCTTTGTACCAGCAACAATTCAGTGGTTAAAGCTCTTCAGTGGTGTGAGCAATTTTCTCAAGCATCTGGGGCCAAATGGAACCGGGCCAAGAGTGAGATCCTCTACCTTAATTGGCCAAAGGGGAAACTTCATACATGGTTAATAGAAAAAGAAGAGAAGGTAAAAATCTTGGGAGTGGAAATTGGAAAGGGCATGGAAACTATAAATTGGGAAACAAGACTATTAGCTATCAAAGGAAAATTGCTTCAGTGGGAGGAGAGGGATCTAACATTCATTGACAAAATTCTGGTAATTAAGGCTGAGGTTCTGGCCTCCTTGACCTTTCTGGCGGCCACCCTCCCAGCACCCAAGGCTTTCCTCACCTCTTTGAGACGCATAATGTTCCAATTCATTTGGAGCTCCCAACAAGAACTTGTCAAAAGAGACATCATGTACAAACCTCTGGTTAAAGGAGGGAAAGCAGTACCAGAGTTGGGGGCTAAACTTGATGCCCTTTTTTTAAAACCAATTCTAAATGCTGGTTTTACCGAGAGTAATACCAGTCTCTGGTTTCATTTAGCCAAGTTTTGGATGGGTTGCATGATGTATAGAGGAAGGGTAAAAGGGTTTCTCTTTGTACACCCTATGCTGAAAGTAGACCAGTATTATATGAGAACGCACTAACACTCTTTAAAGCAGCAAAGTTAGATTGGTCCAAGGTAGGTAAAATAGTTGGGTTGATGTGGAGGGTAGCCGTTCACCCCTTACCTCTATGCTTGTGCCGGTAGGCATCCTACCTGAGAGCCAAATCACCAGAATATGGAAAAATGTAAACTTACTGTTTTTGTTCAATGTACATAAGGACCTGGCCTGGAGGATAGCCCAAAGTTGTATCCCTACAAGAGCCTTCTTGCTAAGAAGGTGATGCACACGTTTTTAGAGCCCGTAATGAAATGGATGTTTTATATCGAAACATTGACACAGATGAAAAGGAATTGAATGATATGTCTTTACAGAAGTGCTGATTTAGATAAGGCAGCCTTCGAAAACGTGCTATCTAAAATAAATAAAAATGTTAATGATTCCAGAGAAAAGCTTAATAGTAAAATATCTCTGTAGCATGTTTGTGTGTTCAAAATAAAGTATAATTTCTATTGTACATTATTTTTGTATGCGACAAGGCTTTGTCCAAGCAAAATCTGACCTTTCTGTCCTAATTAAATGATAAAATTCAATGAATGACACACAACTTTATTTTGGTATAATAAGCATAATCTAGAGGCCTTTGCCTTTCATATAAGCCATTTCTGATTCCAATTGATCACCTACAAGTCAAGTTATTATTTGTTGTTCCTACAACTTGGATAAGCGACAAAACTTTTGTCAGGGACGGTATTCAATGTTCAAGATAATTACCAATTATATGAAAAAAATGGCCATTATGGGGTGGCAATCCTAATCAACAACTAACATTTTTTTCAGATTCAAAGAGTTGAGAGGGTCAGAGATGGTCGACTGTTGGTTGTATATACACCGATCAGGCATAACATTATGACCACCTGCCTAATATTGTGTTGGTCCCCCTTTGCTGCCAAAACGTCCCTGACCCGTAGAGGCATGGACTCCACTAGACACTAGGTGTGCTGTGTTATCTGGCACCAAGATGTTAGCAGCAGATCCTTTAAGTCCTGTAAGTTGCAAGGTGGGGCTTCCATGGAATCGGACTTGTTTGTCCAGCACATCCCACAGATGCTCGATTGGAGTGAGATCTGGGGAATTTGGAGGCCAAGTCAACACCTCAAACTCATTGTTGTGCTCCTCAAACCATTGCTGAACCATTTTTGCTTTGTGGCACGGCGCATTATCCTGCTGAAAGAGGCCACAGCAATCAGGGAATACCGTTTCCATTAAAGGGTGTACATGGTCTGCAACAATTTTTAGGTAGGTGGTACGTGTTAAAGTAACATCCACATGGATGGCAGGACCCAAGGTTTCCCAGCAGAACATTGCTCAAAACATCACACTCCTCCATTGGCTTGCTTTCTTCCCATAGTGCATCCTGGTGCCATGTGTTCCCCAGGTAAGCGACGCACACGCCCCCGGCCATCCACGCGATGTAAAAGAAAACGCGATTCATCAGACCAGGCCACCTTCTTCCATTGCTCCGTGGTCAAAGTTCTGATACGTGCTCATTGTTGGTGCTTTTGGCAATGGACAGGGGTCAGCATGGGCACTGATCTGCAGCTATGCAGCCCCATATGCAACAAACTGTGATGCACTGTGTATTCTGGTACCTTTCTATCAGAAACTGCATTAACTTCTTCAGCAATTTGAGCAACTGTAGCTCGTCTGTTGGACCCACATGGGCCATCAAGCAGCCTTGGCCGCCTATGACCCTGTCGCTGGTTCACCACTGTTACTTCCTTGGACCACTTTTGATAGATACTGGCCACTGCAGACCGGGAACATCCCACAAGAGCTGCAGTTTTGGAGATGCTGTGACCCAGTCGTCTAGCCATCACAATTTGGCCCTTGTCAAACTCGCTCAAATCCTTATGCTTGCCCATTTTTCCTGCTTCTAACACATCAACGTTGAGGACAACATGTTCACTTGCTGCCTAATATATCCCACCCACTAACAGGTGCCATGATGAAGATATAATCAGTGTTATTCACTTCACCTGTCAGTGGTCATAACATTATGCCTGATCGGTGTATAAAAGGCAAAGGTTTGTTTGCCCAAAACATCATCTTCCTCTCTATATTCTTAGGCTGGATTTGGAGAAGGCTTTTGATACTATTAGTCACCAATACTTTCAAACTGTCTTGTCCCACCTCAATTTTGGCGATAAATTTAGAACATGGGCAGAGCTGTTGTAGTCTGACATCACTAGCACAGTTTTTGTAAATGGTAGACCGACAGCCCCTTTCAAAGTCATAAAGGAGGCAAAACTTAGTTTGTACATAGATGACACTCCTCCTCACAGACAACAGATCAGTAAGAGACATGTTGTTTTGTGGGATTATTTCACCGCTGCATCAGGAACAAAGGTTAAGAAATGGAAATGTGAAATACTGTACTTAAACTGGAGAGAGCCAGTTGAACATCTAGGACTAATTAAAAGAGAGGAGAGGACATCATGAGAAAGTAAAATGTGAAATAATGGCCATTAGAGAAGGTGTCCCAGACACTGAAAGCAAAAGAAGGTGCCCAACTTGAATATGACGAAATTACTTGAAAAGCCATAGAACAAGTCCCCCCCCCCCCAACACTCAAGGTTAACTCTCACGGGTACACTAACTGAAAGGCACTCACAAATTGTTTTGTTCAAAGTCAATAATCCCATTCTAAGCAATACACATCAAGATTTGGCTTGGCAAATCAACAGTGTTTGCCCAAAAGCGCTTTCCTGGAGAGGAGAAATTATTCAAGGATAAAGCCAGATGCAAAATTGTGGAGAGGTAGAAACAGTTTGTTACCCGGTAGGAGTGTAGCTCAAGTGAAAGTTAGGAAAAATCTCCTTAAGATGTCAGGAACAGGCAGGAGGCAGGTGTGCAGAACAAAGTAATTTAATTGTTACCAGGCCTAGACAAAAGCAAAAATACAAACTGAGGGAAAATGGCTGAAAAGAATAATACACAAACAACTTAAAGGGGGACAGCCGACTGGTCTTCCTCCCCACACGGCCAAGGAGAGCTCTTCTGAGCTGGGGCCTTTCTATATAAGCTGTAGAGGCCCCGCCCCTCCATTAACCAATCACCCCAGCTGCTCCCAATATTCTACTCAGTGCAGGCCCCTCCTTCAGGCCCTGTCTACAGGTCTCTTCTCCTGTTGAGACAAACAGTCACATTAGTGGCCGTTCCAGTCACAATTGGCTGTGCACCACCTATTTAACTGGGAACACTTCAAAAATACAATAATTTGGGCAGAGGCTATTACCACTCTGTGACACAGTTAAATATCTATTTTGGACTTATGGTTTTGCCTGGGGCATCTGGACTCTGGAAAGTCCATGGTTAGCGGACCTCCACAAATGCCCAGTAAGCTATGATGACATAGCATATGGATATTTAGACGGTACATCCTCTGCAATCAAAGACAGGTGGTGGGTAGTTATAAACAGTGTCAGAGAAATAAGGTATAAGATGACATAGCAGCATAAGACGCAACCTCACTGAGTCTCTGTTTCAACTTATGTCAAAAGTGTGGACTTCAAACTATATACCAGTTTTTTTAAATTGTGCTGATAGGCCAAGTAAAACCAGAATTATGATAAATGATTTACGCCATGCTTTTTCCTGAATATTGTCCTCACGTTTGGTGCGCGTTTGTTGCAGGCAGAAACAGTAAAAACGGGCTATTCTCAGGAAAGTGTCTGCAAGCAGGAATTGCTTGCAAGCAAAAAAACACATGATGACCCCTTTCCTATTGGTGGAAAAATGCACCACATCAACCAATCACAAAATCATATGGCAAAGAATGTGATTTGGTTGCTGAGGAACAGGGGAAAGTTGTGGGAGGGATGGCGGTAAATGAAACACGAATAGCGAAAGTGAGTTTGAGAGGTGAGAGATTTGTGACATTTAGCGTGTTTTGAGTGTATAGTTAGTGTGTAGTGTAATGTGTAGTATAATCATTTTTTTGTTTTGTGTGTCAAAACAATGAGGCGATTATTGAATGTGGAGCAGGAAGTGCAGCTCTTCTTTGAGCTGGGAGGAGCTGAGCCTGAGGCATTGCCTGCATTTAAATGTAAATAGTTATATATAACTTTGTACATTTCAAAAACCTATGTTTAAATTTAGCAAACAACAATTTATATTTGCATTCTAAGCTATAAAAATGGTTCGTCAAACGAAAAGATCAAACTTTTTCTGACTTGGATATTATATTTTGTGTGTGATTTTAGGTCCAGTGTGTTAATACGGTATGTCAAAATGAAAAGATAACTGTATAGTCACACACGTGAGGTTGTGCTGAAAAAAATGACACCAAACAAGGCAAGGTAAACAGTTTTTAAGGTGAAATATAAAGATAAAATCAAAAGTAGTCAAAAACAGCGAATTATACCCTGGGCCTCAGAGCAGTGCATCATTCCAGAATACCAGTCCGCAATACCTGCTGAGTGTACCCTGTATTCTCCCTCCGTGGTCCTCAACTGAAACAAAGTCTGGAAGCAGGCTTTACTTTCTCCACAAATCAGTCAAGTAGTGCTTGTGATAATGTGGGGATGGGCAGTGGAATGGGTGTGGCCACAGATTTTGGTGCACAATGAGCCTAGTTAGACGCACCATTAGAATAGTGCCTGGGACCACAACGTTTTTGGCTGCTGTTGAGGAGAGGACTGTACTTACTCAGGTTTTTTTTTTCTTTGTAAAGCACAAGTCTTTTGCCTTTTATTAAAAACTTCCATGGACAGAAACACCAATGAGTTAAAGATATTTTTGGCCATTTGGCTGAGCCTCTCGTGCATGTATGAAAATCAATAAAGCCATCCTTAGGAGGTACTGCAGGAGATCGAGGGGAACAGAGAGAGTTGTCTCAGCTGTGCTGGCGGTTCTGGCAGCGGGAGCTGTGTGTTGTTTCGCCAGTGTGGTTTTCTGGTTACAATCATCTTCTGGTGGCTTTGAAAGCTGTGTCCCTTTTTGGGAGAAGTTATTGGAAACTGAACTGCAAAAGTTGGTGTAGGTAGCTTTTCGCAAATGGTTTATTTCTCACTATTGGGTGTGGGTTTCAGTACGAGGCTGTCAGTGATCTTCCTCCCTGGGATGGCAGAGGCTTGATCCTGATGGATCACCTCCCCTAAAACCAAAGATAAACGTTAATAAAAATTTGCTAAAAAAGTTTGGTCCAAGTTTAAAAGGGTTATTGGTCTCCAGTTTATCAGGTCAGTCCTGTCATCTTTTTATGAATTAAAGTCACTATCCCTATTTTAAAGCTCTTTGGTAAGAGGTTGAGTTGTTTAAAGTTAGTATGTCATGTGCAAGGATGTCCCAAAAGATCAGATAAAATTTAGAGGAAGTCCATCTTGTACTGGGGGTCCTTTCTTAAAATGTTTCAAACATTTTTCAAACTCTAAAAAGGTACAATCTTGGGTTAAAAGCACACATTTGAGAACATAAACAGTTCGGGGTGGGGGGTGTCAGCAACTCGATTCTGACGGCTCTGACAGCGTTTTGCATCACGTGCATCTGCGCAATATAATAGCCCGTGATTACCGAAAATATACTGATATCAGCACAAGAAGGCAATTCAGGGACAATTATCTTTATTAAAACATCCCAGATCAAGACAAGTGCAAACGAAATAAAACTGTGCATTACTGAAAAATAAAGCATATGCTCAAAACAATAGCCTACAAACAGTGGGCATGGCGCAACTGCGCATTAGGCAAAAAAGACTACTAGTAACTGTAACTGTCTTTGGCAACTTATGACCAAAAAAACAAACACAGATATACGTGGCGAAGTGTCTGTCCTCCCGCCTGTCTGGCCGAATCCTCATCACATTTCTGCTCGAAAAACAGCGTCTGTCTTTAACTCACCGAGTGTTTGTGATGAAAATAAATCACCACGACGGTCAGTCCTCCAGACCGAGACTTCAGTGAACCTTCACCCAGAAGACATCCTCCGTCCCCGCGGTGCGGGAGTTGTAGCCAATCATTTCTAAGCTCCACCCATTGCGAAGATTCATTGGTCCGTAGCAGCCATGTTTTTCGACCGATCTGACTCATTTATAATAGAAATTTGTCTCATCATCCCCTGAGGCTGTGTACCAAATTTGGTGTTGATAGAGCAAATGTTGTAAAAGTAGATACCACTTTACTGTTTTTCACATTATGCAAATTAGCAAAAAATCTAAGTAGGCGGAGCTTAATGGTCCAAGAGGCATTTTTTGTAGAGCATATCGAGCTGGACCTGTGTGTCAAATTTCAAGTCAATCAGACTTACGGTGTGAGGGGCGTGGCCTTCTGAAAAACACATTTTCAAGCCTTAATTACAGCGCCACCATCTGGCCGACTGGGCTCATATTTTAATAAACGTTGATGCACATCATTTCCAATGTTTGGGCCAAGTTTCAAGTTTCTGGCTTATTCCAGCTCACGGGAATTTCAGCTCAAGCAGCAGACAACGAAGAAAAATAATAAATATTGCCGCAAGCGGCAATACGCGGGTTCTAACCTGTTCCGGCCCAAACCGGCCACCCCGACCCTCACCCGCCGCAGCCAACGGCATCACCCGCTCACCCGCCGCAGCCAACGACATCACAATACACACCCATTACAAGCCCCAGGTTTCTCCAAACCGGGCGATCGGTTACACGTTTATGACGGTTATAGCGCCCCCATCAGGCTGATTGCGTTGAAATTATACTATTATCAATATGCTATATAAATACACACACACACACACACACACACACACACACACACACATGTCCTGTGTGTAGTTTCCCAAGGTAGAGAGAGTGAGAATGTTTAGTGTTGTTTAGGTGGCAGAAAAAGAATTCATAGTTTGACCTGTGTATATGCACATCTTCAGAAATGATCCCAAAGTTTTGTACTTAATAAATTCAGTACTATAATTGAGCTGTTTCCAATGGTGCTGTTGTTGGTCACTCACTTAAAATCATAATTTCTGAAATGACAGTCATAGCAGGCATTTGCATTAATGTCAGTCAAACGATAGGCTATTGTTTTGTAGTAACACAGAAATGTCACAAGGGGGCGATTGCCACATGTGAGCAACCTAATCGGGTGTTTATTGTTTGAATTTACATGCTTGAAGCAGTGAAATAAACAAAAGTTCCACAACATGTGTAAGCAGACTGTAGTCTATTCATGAATCTTTATGTTTTTGTTTGTTTTATTTTTTACTTTTTCCCATGTCTATTTTATTTCATGCATTTCCCCCAAATGTCATTGTGGATGAAAGCATAATGTAATGAAAATAAATCGGCTGTTTGTTTAACACGACAAATGCCAGAATTCCAAAGGTGCGAGAACGGCCGTATGCGGTCAAAATGACCGTTTGATTTGCCGGAGCTGATCGTTGTCACTCTAATTACCACCGGGCGCACCGGGCGTGTTTTACCGTCTCTCCGCACCACAACGCTCTCAATCCGCAGCATTTCTATTTTTGACGTTACGCTCGTTTACATTACAACACAATAAATGCAGTAATTTTTCAACTGGGCATTCATTGTGAGATATGATAGAGTTTTGAATCAAACGTTCATTTTGACCGCATACGGCCGCTCTCGTAGCTTTGGAATTCTGGCACTCCTCGTGTTATACTGACAAGGCATATTTTATCACATTAGTCTTGAAAGAATTCGTCCAGATTCTTCCAAATATTCACACATTCACGTCCTGTGTAGAGTTTAGACACATACTACAATAATGTACATACAAGGTGGAAATTAGTTGGTTCGTCTGACAGCTGTCACTTGGGAGGTGAGCATGGTTTTCCCTTCATTGTCCTAATGTAGACGGAATCACTATGAAGCAGCAGGGTTGGTTGAATATTTTTACACATAAAAATGAATGAAAAATAAAAATAGGCTAATTACACTGTTCAATTGCTAGAAAACACGTTGACAGCAAAGAGTACTGTTACACAGCAAAAAATAAAAAAATAAATAGAGGGGGAGGTGAGGAAATTTCTTACAAGCCAAAGAGGGGGCCAGCGGAGAAATTTGGAAAGCATTTTTTTTTGCTTTCACACAAGTCAAACTTTGACTCATGTCTCTGAACTCCTTTGGAAATTGTCCAAAATGTTGCACTTCATACATTAAGTACGACAAACATGCTATTTTTAATGCTACTGTTGTGGATAACTAATTTAATCCTAATGTCTGACGTTTAAGTTATAGCAGACAATTGCATCCATATGTCAGTCAAACTATATTGTTTTGTAGTAACACAAAATTGACACAAGGGGACGATTGCAAAATTTGAGCTCGAGGTCATTGTTGTTACTCAATACTTTCCTGGCCACATTTCACAGTAAAAGCCTGACAGTAAATGAACTGATTTGGGTTCTGAGTTAAATCTGTTTTCTAAATCTGCAGAGGGTGTCTGATGAACAAGGAATACAGGGACTCCATTTTGTTTGAACTACTTGTATTGACAGTTTCACACTGTAATTGAAACAGCTGAAATACATCCCATCAGAAAATATGGCAGTGTCAGTAATATGAGAAAAAAAAAGTATTTTTCAATTGAATGAGCTATATGAATATGAAATAATATGTTAATACATAGTTTTGCTTATATTTAAAAGTATTAATCAACACTACATTTGAAATGACATGAGTGTCCATACATCCACAGCAAGGCAGCATAGCACTTCCACATTATTGCAATACATGTCTTTGTTAGGACAATGACGTATTGTGTTGCAATATCAAAGTAAACACCAAATAATTATTGAAAACAGTCATAATATTGGTATATTGTTAAAAAAAGAAAATGAAATAATAAAAACTTGATTATAAAAAAAGACAATAGCAAATAATCATCATCATAATATCAATCAACAAGAATCTTTAGCAAGAATACCAAAACACACATTGATTGTGATTGTGTGTGTGTCCTCAAGCATAAATATATATGGTTGCTTGACAGATGTTTTACAACCTGGTGTATCCAAAATTCCACCTTATAAAATTCAGTGTTCAAATAAAATATTCAAGATGTCATGAGTCAATGTCCTGAAAGAATCAGTCATCGCTGAATATGTGATATTTGATTATTTTGACCCAAACATGGTAGACCACACTAGACAACATAATAATGAGTCCTTTTGTCTTTGCCCACAGTCCTGATGTTGTATGTCATAATACTGGCATGGGAACTTCTAAAAGAAAACAGAAAACATTTGTATGATTAGTAATTATGGCACATACATGGGTAAGGTCAGTAAACAGGTGACAAGTGAGTGATGGCCTACCTTTTCCTGATTGAAGAAGTGATCCAGTAATTTTGCCAGGCCAAAATCCTACATGTTGATTGTTGTAGTGCAGCAGGAGAATGGAAGTGGCCAAAGTAATGAGGAGGGCTTTCTGTACACACTTGACGGTCTGCCCAGGGGGGTTCTAGGTAAATTTGGAGATGATTTCTGGTTTCCCCTAATAGATACAGACATGGCTATAATTTATGGAAACAGTTTGAGGTAGATGGACACAGGATTAGGAATTGTAAATGACATATTTAGCATGAAAAGCATGTGAATGTGATCAGTGTGTTGAGTTACTTACCTTTTTATGTGGTCTTGAACTTGTGGTTGAAGGTATTCTGGACAACTTTAGATTCATTTGAGTCTTTGGATTAGGATGTGATGTTCAAACAGGTGTAGGTTCCACAGCTTTTGATGGGGAATATTGGATGCTTCTCCACAGGTTAAGGTTTCTGTAAGAAAGCGTGTGTAATGAGGAGATATTTTGGAGACATATGTCATGATATAAAACAGAAGGCAAAGCAGGTACAGAAAGAAAGAATGAATGATTGTTTTAACTGTACCATATTAATTAACAGCCAGTCATACGAATAAGAAAGATGTGATAACTGAACTGATGGAGGTTTACCTGTTGAAGGAGAAGTCGTCTAGTTGCTGGATTGATATGGGATGCTGCCTTAGTGTGATGGTCCAAGACGTGTGTGTGTGTGTCTGTGAGTGGTAAGCTTCCTCAAATATAAAAAGGACAATGACAAGGGTATTGTTAACAGTGGGGGAAAGAAAGGCTATAGAAGTGCATTATGTACCCGGGCATGATAGGTGTAATATACTCAGAGCCTCAGCAGTCTTGGATGTACAGGTGATCAGTTAAACTCATTTTGTCATTTGGTATTAAAAAAGGTACACATTAGTGTGTATTTCATTGCTGAGCATGTCTGCATTGAAATAATGGGAGACTCTATTTATCTTTCATTAGGATCCCCACTAGCTCCAACAAAGTGGTCGCTAGTCTTTATGGGATCCATTGGAGTCTCCCAAGGTATTTTCTTTTCAGCAGAATAGTGCTCAGCGTGTCTTTCAAATATGGAAGGGAAGTGGGTCCTGTTGTTCTTAAGAACGTAAGATAAAATGAGATGTCTACATTAACAAAATTCATATATAGTTTTCGTTTGATGCAAGAAAGAGAATAATGACATAAAAGATAATCCCATTTTAGAAACATAGCATAATCTGTCCTAAAAAATGAATTATGTTGCAATTATTTACAAAATGCATGCACAAACTTGTCACAGACTTAGAGACAGATAACATTGACTATGGCAATATTCAATAATGTGTACAGGAAGATGAAGAAAAATCTACAGAACTGCAATACGTACCATTTCATGATAGCTGTAATATACTGGCAGCACATCCACAAGTATGTTAGCACCATCTTTCACATAAACATGATCAATTAAAGTGCCTTTGTCAGTTGTTGCTGTTTGTACATACTGGGTGTAATTATGTTCAGTGAAAAATCTCACCAGTTTACCATTATCCAGTGCATTTTCATTAAAGTCTCCCATAATGATCTTCATGCCAGGACATCGATCGATGTGGTCAATCAGTTGTTTTAGGTGTTGACAAAAGACGGCAACAGGATAACTTGCGGGTCTGTAAACAACTGCAGCAGTCAAGTTAATGCTCTTCACTTGAAATGTCAAACATTCAATATTGTAGCACTTTGTAGACCATATTAGAACATCTTTTGTGACTGAATGATATAATCCAACTCCACCATGAGTCTTGTTTCAAGTGTTGCAATTGTGGATGAGTATTGTCATAACTTTGACTTCGAGAAACATGTGTGAACTGGAAGCCTGTAAGACAAGGCTGCTGTGGTGGGTCATCAACTCCTAACCATGTCTCTGTAAGGCAAATGCAATCAGCATCATTCATGAGAGTATTAGTTTCAATATCCGGAAAGTGAGCCTTAAGACTTTGAGTGTTGTGCAATATGATGGTAAAAGCAGATTGTGTGTTGTTGGTGGAAGAGAGAGGTGGTATAAATGGCTGCATTTTGCCAGTTTCTTCTGATACTTTTGCATTACAATAAATGGCAGATTCTTTAAAGTCCTTAATTGTTAAGCCACTTAGACTTGTAACACGACTTAGAGCGACATACGCTTGTCCAGAAGAAAAAATCTTTTTGAGAGACACAACAACTCTGTCAATGGTTAAGCCTTGTACTTTCTGGATAGTGCATGCCCATGCCAACCTTATTGGATATTGTCTGCGTAAGCCTCCATTACGGGCAACATTTTCTTCCTCAGGTTCTAGGATGGTTATCATTCTCCCTTCAGGGTCAATGGCGCGTGTTTTTGCCCGCTGTTTTTGACCGACCTTGGGGTCATCAAATGCCACATGGATGGAAGTTGGGAAATTGTCCTCATTGTTTTCACTATCTTGATTGTCATCCACAATTTTAGCAATAGTTCCAAAAGCACCATTTACGAGTCCATCAGACACATCAATGTTTTTCAGCAACATTCAGATACATTTCTGGAGACAAGTATTGTAAACTCTGTGATGATGGCCATCTTTTATCTGTGGTCAACCATTGATATTTCATCGATGATCAATATTTCAAGGTTTCCTAGTTTTGCACGCAGAGAGTTTATTTTTTCTTCTGTTAAGTTTTTGATGGGTAGGGACAGGTCTGTTCCGATAGAAAATGTATTATGTATAGTATTTGCATTTATGTTGTAGGCAGCTACACCTGTTGGGGCTGTTAGTACAACAGTAGTGGCATCTGGTTGATCAGGATGGAGTCTTTTGAGAATTCGAGTTGACTCATGATAAATAGCCTTGATCAAATGGCTTTTGCCTGTTCCTGCTCCACCGGTAATGAATACCTTTAGGGGCTGAGGATTCTCACCATTGACTTTCTGCAAACACCACTGTCGAATTTTGTAGAAAACTGCAGACTGCTCCTCATTCAAAGATCGTAACAACTGTAAAGCATCAGCTCTTGTCATTTGAGTTCCATTAGCCTCTACTGTGTAAGCAGATTGTTTATTTGGCTGTAGATCTGGGATGTTCTCATTACTGCACTGTTCATCATTCGTGTCACTTGTGTCTTTCTCTGTTAATTTTTGACATTCCAGTCTTTCAAGCTCAACTTGAGGGCAAATCTGTGCCCATGCGTCTTCTAGTTCACCATGTTCTTTCAACATCTTTTCCGCTTCAGCTATTTGGTCAGCTTCTTTCTCAAACAGAGCACGGTTTCTACCCACTATAGATTCGACATTTTCCAGTGTGTCGTTCTCATTGTTCACAGCACCAAGGTCATAAAAGTCTTTGTACGTTTCAAACTGTGCAGGTTTCAGTTGGCAGTCCAAATAATGGGGCAAAAATAGTTGCAGTATGCTGTGGTGGTAGGCTTCAGACTGCTTCATTGGTGACAATCTCACATAACGGATCACAACAGGTTTCTCTTCATTAGTTCTTTTGGTAATAAACCCAAAGTTATTTTTCAACTGGATCACATTACTGTTATCACCTTTGGGGATTTGTGATTTAGGAAGAATTCTGTACTCTGAGGCAAATGTTGCAAGGCACATGTTTAGAAATGGTGGCGTGTCTGGTCTGTTTTTGTATCAGTCCACAATGTTTTTCATCCATAAATGCTGGTCGTCAGTCTGACTGTTATCACGTTGCTGTTTAAGTTGACTCAATGGTACACTCATTCTGACAGGATGTTCACCAGTTGGTATGAACTGTGTGCCACGTGAACTGTGTTTGAGTGGTAGCCCCGTCAATCTGTAACAACATTCTTGTGCTGAAACTTGTCGGCTTTGCAAGAAAACTGTGCCAATTTTTTTCATTGACTCCTTGGCTTGTAAATTTCCATTCATGGCCTCCTTTTGAGCCTGATCAAGCAGCAGTCCCATTTCTCGTTCACTTTTCAGGGCATATGAAATAATATACACAACACATGAATATGCATCAACAACAAAGTGGATGTCCATGTTTGCTTGCCAGCAGCGAAGTAGATCAGGATTGTACTGGTTTATCCAAACATCTTGTGGTTTCCGTTGCAGTACGATGCTAGTCCATTTGGTAAGCTGACAATTTGCTTTCTGAAACAATTCTTGTGATATGCCAAAATATTAAAAAAATTCCTCAGCAGAGTGGAACTTTTGTCTTTGTTCACGGTTTGAGAGGACAGCTTTCATTCGTTCAAACAGTTTCTCGGCATTTTCAGAAGTTATGACAACTGGGCGGATGTCTGGCTGTTCAAGAATTTTCCCTTCGCTATTTTCAGAGCCAGTCTCTTGTTGACCCTTAAATTCTGCATCAATACCTGGTCTGGTGATAAATGTGCGCTCTGAGACAGGTCTTGGAAAGTTGAATCTGCAATCTCCTTTCTTTTTCTTCTTTGCATTCTTCTTGTCACAAGATTTTGCATGGTATTCACTATGTTTTTGCACATCAATTAAATCCAACAGTTCCAGATCAGATGGCATTTCACATGTGACATATTTATCACAGAACTCTACAACTTTTGCATCAGAGTCTTTGTCTATTTTTGGAGCTTTGTCAACCCAAAATAACGCATGTATGTGGGGTGAGCCACGCATCTGAAACTCCACTCGATAAAAGTAATCTGTGATCTTGCCTATTGGTGCTGCAGGGCTCTGGAGAACATCTCTTAAGAAGCAATGCCATCGGTAGTCAAACATCCTGGCTGCAGTTACTGGATTGCGCTTTAATAATGCACATTTTTCTAGCCACGAAAGGTCTTCCAGGTTCACTTGTTTCCGTTCTTGCCTTAGCATAGCATTCAGCATTTCAGGCCATCTCATGTCAGCAGAGCTAAATGAACAGAACCATGTAGGAATACCAAGCTGCCTTATCATTGCAAATACATCTTTCTGTGCAGATTGCCAAAATGGAGGCGTTCCTCTGATAGGTCTGAGAAATTTGTAGCCCTCATCAAAATGCAGAATTTTTTTCAAAGATTCTGGGTCTGTAAGCATGTCTGTGGTAACCTTTTGCGTCAAACCTTTGTCTGTTCCTTTTCTCAGTGCTATTGACACATTTGACAGTATTTGATTCAGTTCTGACATATATTGAGCATAGAATAAATAGTCAGTGTTTTGAGCAAAACGGCCGTCTGCATTTAGTATTCGTTGATTGAAATATTTGGAAAGAGTTATTCTTTCTGGGCGCTCATCGTGGAAAGTAGGTGCTCCTTTTGGAAATAAGACTGGGAAACATTTGGGCTCATTTGTGCCATCAGACATCAGTCTAATTGGAGAATTCTCTTCTGCTGGGGCAATGGATAAAATGCCATCAAAATGCTGATCTAGTATCTCTTGACCCAAATCCACAGGTTGTAAACAAGAGGATGCAAACATCCCATGCTGGTCTTTAATGTGTGAAAAATCTTGTACTTCTGGTGCATCGTCATCCTCCTTGTCAGAGATGTCATTATCAATACACGTTTCAACTTTTTCATCACTTTCAGTCATCTCATCTTCAATTGTTTCATTCACTGTTTCCTGTAATGTGTTGATCCAGTTTGGGTTAATACTCACATCCTTGTACCATGTATTATTGAGTGTTAAATAATTCAGACCATTTTTGACATTTCCAGTATCCACGTACATGTCTTCATAGTGTCCTTTGTAGGTCAATTTACGTTTCAGTTTCATCCTCACCATTTTATCCTCACTTTCATCTCTTGGCAAAATGTTGGTCATGTGTGATAGATTGGATGGCACACACACAGTTGGTCCTTGCACAGAGTTCTGGCCTCCCTTTTTCAATGGTATGAGTCTGACAAAGGGAATGTGCAGAGAAATGAGGTGTTGTTCCAACTCATTGAGACATTCTAGCTCAGGTGGAATGGGTTTCAAATGCAAGTTGTTAGCAACACTCTGGACAGGCACTTTACCCTTGAGAAGATGTCTGTCACATGTATGACAGATCCACAATTTGGAAAAAGCCTCGTCTTGAAAACTGCAAGTTTTTCCACAGGATTTATCACATACATGCAAATATGTACTTGTTATACATTTATCAGCAAGTGCATTGCCATCAGAACCCACTGCAGAATATGTGTTTTTCATACAGCCTTTGACTTGGTTCCTGAAAAGAAGTCTGTGGCAACAACAGCAGGCATATCCCATGCTTTACTGTTTTACGGAAATCCTCTATGACACAAGTAATGTCAAATTTCCTGTCCTTTTGTTTTTTAACACTGATTTGTTTTTGCCTTTTAACTGCATCTCTGAATTTTTCATCAGTGTGATACTTATGCAATGTTGCCTCACATAGTCGTTCCTTCAGATCTGGTGTATTTGCATATTTTTTTTTACTCTGTTCACGAACATGCTGTTGAAACACTTTGTCAGAAGCATATCTTTTCTTAATCCCCTCAGCAACATGGTGTTTATACTCCAAGTCTGTATGGTACTTTTTGTGACTTGCATTTATCTGGGAATTTCTGAATTGCTCATTTGTTGCATATTTTATTCTTTCTCTTTCTAGATGTTTAGCTTTCCTTGTGACATATGTTGATTTTCTCTTGTCTGAAATTGCCTCTTTGTTGGCTGCATAGGTTTCCTCCAAAGTCTTCAATTTCCTCTTTCTTGACCAACGATCTGCATGATATTGTTCTTTCTTTGTCTTTCCATCTGAACTTTGTTCATCTTGACTGCCCTGTTTGTCACATGATGTACATATGGAGTCGTAGGGCCCTATTCTCCCGTCTGCGCGTAAGTCCTGATTTACACGGCTGGACTTAAGCGCTTTTCATTTACGCGGATTCTCCCATCCAGACTTCTGACACACCCACCGCGCGTAAGTCGGGAATCCAGGCGGCCTCATCAGAGAGGTGTGATTCATTGAAAACGGAGGCAGACCTGGCCATGTCGTCATTCATTTCGGTTGTCTGGAAATCATGGAACATGGAGTTTTCCTAAGACTTGTGAATGCCATTGAAATCCGTGCAAAAGATAAACCAGACTTTAAATTTGAAAAGGCCTCACACTTTGAAGGAGAGCATGTTTTATGCTGTATGAAATACATCCAATAAAATATTTAAATCAGAACACTGTGCATACGACTGAATAGCAAACATGTTTACAAGTCATCAATGAAATCAGAGGATGAGAGGTGTGCCTATACCGCGCTCGCAGCTTACTGAAATCACCTCCACCTGTCGCCAATTGGGGAACCCGGCAACCCCGTGAAACCCTATTTTAATTGTTCGTCTTTCAGCGGCTGTTGCTGGCATTCGGATGAACCGGTTGGTGAAGTGCAACATTGCGTCCACAAATTGTGTCAAACACCTTGACACAGAAGCTTGCAATACATGAACCACATCACCAGCCACCCTCTGAAATGAGCCAGATGCAAGCACCGACAGCACACTGGTTACTTTAATAATTACCGCTAAGGCATGGGGATGACTGGTCTGAGTTGAGAGCTGCTCGTCCAAAAGCCGGCAGAGTTGCATTATGCCTTCACGGTCGAAACGGAACATTTGGATGCATTCAACATCCGTGAGCCCCAGGACGTCCAAACGCGGCCGATATATGCGCCGTCGCCTCGCAATGCGCCGTTGACGCGCTCTCCTCCTCTCCCATTCACGCAGAACCACAGCCAGGTACACGATGGGCATTTTGATGTCTGATTGTGAACTCACAGCCCTCATAGTCCTTTTTATACTCATCTTAATAGATGTTTCCAGGTGTTTCCAATTTAAGTCGTCATCACGTTTGACATTATCATTACATCAATATAAATAAAAATGTTGTAGGCCTATAATATTGTGTAACAAATAAGGGGAGAAAGAAAAAAACTTCGTAACATTGATTGTTTGAATACATTTGACAGCTTTCTGGGAGTCTCTTTTACAATATTATTCCTACATGTGGCGTAAATTGTAACTGCATCCCAACTTTAAGTGCAATATTATGTTTCATCTTCCGGTGGCGCGTGACTTACTACAGCCTCTGAAGCGCGTAAGAGGAGAAGCGCTTAAGTCAGTGGGAGAATACGCGTAAGGCCCGTTTAGACAAGGAACGCCCAGATTTGGCAAGATTTTGAGGTTACTCCACCCAAGGTGCGTAAGTCGGCCAGAGGCGCTTAAGTGACAGACATAAGTCGACGGGAGAATGCGCGTGAGAGGATATGCGCTTTTTTGCGCACCTTTTTTGACTTAAGCGCATGGGAGAATCGGGCCCATTGTGTGCATCCTTTACACATGTCACAACATCATAATGATTCCCATCCTTGTGATTCAGGTAAATAGCCTCAGCACTTCTGTTTCCTCCTTGATTGTTACCTGGTATGTGAATGCATGGGTAATGATTCCATCTGTCTGCATTAAATGTGTATATGTCAACCTGTAGTAAGTTAGCAGCTGCCCAGATTTCAATCTCAGTGGCAAAGGAACCTGAGCATTTCATGTTTGAAATGTTTAAATGATCTGGAATAGAGGAATCTCAAGTAGTTGTGGAATTCTGCTGCGTGTGTTTCCAGGTGTTGAACAATTCCCCGGCGCAATTTCATGTGTCCTTTCTCACTTCCTGAAATGGCATAGGATAAAGCTCGGAAGAAACAATTGCCATCACCTTCAATTGATTTCGTTTCACAGACTCTTCCCATAGCTGGCATTTCCTGAGGTGGCAGCTGCTTTGTATTCTCACTTCTCACACCCATCTGTGAACAAAGTCTTCCTTTTGTCACTGCACTCAGTGGCTTGTATGAAAACGATATCTTGGATACATTAGTTATTTCAACATCTGTATTTTTATCCGTGTCATTACCATGTGATGTGTTCATAGCACTTACAGGTGGTGGGTTGTTTGCGATTACCTGCACATCTGAACTAGTCACTTCAAAGTAATCTCTTCTCTTTTTAGTCTCGTGTTCATACAAAGAGTTTGTGCATGTGGCAGGTCTCTTATGTTCTCCCTTTAACACAGCACTGTAAAGTGGTCTGCCTTCTTGGCTTTTGTTAAAGTTTTTCTCAGTGTCTTCCTTGGTGGTTGGTGTGTCACGATTTAGCACCATTTCACCTGTGATTCTCACCTCGACTCCTCTGACCTCAAATGGCATGTCTTTAAGTGTGCAGAAATAGGGAAGCAGTTGTTGGGCCAGGTTCTCCATGTGCTCATACAGTGCACTGTAGTCAGAGTGATAAACCACCACAGCTTTACCTGTCTTTTCATCCATATACCCTTGACTGTTGCGTTTGTGAGGATCAAATACAGCAAAATGGCCGCACTGCTTGACAACCACACATGTGTTACTACCAAAAGTGACAAAGCAGGCATCATGATCCATCAATGCTCTTTGGATTGCCATGTCAAGTGGTACATTAATATCTCTCATATCTGAATCATCAGCCTCATCAAAAACACCAACTGCACCGCTGAAAGCTGGACCACACTTTATTGTAAATTGTGCATCTTTCATTACATATGCATTTGGCAACTCATCAAGAAGCAGATATCCACTGTTCCCACTTCTTTGACCACCATCTTTAAGAGTCGTGTACAACTTGTTACCTTCAATAAGAACAGTGTCAACGTCATTACTCTTCCTGTCATCACTCCAGGTTGTTATGCTTTTCAACTCATTCATCATCACTGCTGCTAAACTGTTAGCTACACACTGTTTACCTGCATTATCGCCAAACTGGTAGTGGAGCTGTGAGAATGACCCTTGTATGAAAAACTTAACAGATGCTTGGCCAATACTTTTTCCTGCAGGAGCATCAGGGTGGTTTTCTGCAAGCTTGGAATCAGCAGTAGGCTCCTCAACAGCTTCAGTCATGGTGGCAGGGACCTGCATTTCAACACATTGCTCAAGGGCTGAAACATCAGACATGTGATTATTCTGTTCAAGAGCACTGCCAGAGATGGGCAGAGAGTGATCAGAGATAGGCAGAGGTTGTTCAGAGGTTTTCAGAGCTTGTTCAGAGGTTTTCAGGGGTTTTTCAGAGTTTTTTTCAGTGCTTTTCAGAGTTTTGTCAGAGTTTTGCGCTTTTTCAACATTTTTCAGAGTATTCTCAAAGTTTTTGCTCGCTATCACAGCGTACTGGTGGGGATGGATTTCTCCAGAGCCCAAACAGCCAGGGTCATCGGGGGGAGGTGGGACACTGGACTGCTTGCGGGCAGCCCAGGTCTTCCTCATGTGCTCAGCACAGCGGTTCACCTTGCGTGGCATCTGAAAGACACATGGACAAAGCAACCAATTATTTACAACTATACTTCCATTCTCACGTCATTACTCACAAGTGTGACTCTGAATTCACTTGCAATCAATGTGACTCAACATTTTTATTTCATTTTTTTATTTACATGCTGATAACAAGACAATGACAGTGGGAATAAACAAGATGACTCATCCCATGGGTACTTGTGTGCGTGATATTGTACACATGCTTGAGTGAATGTGAGGTATATGCATAACACAATATGATTTAATAATATAACACAACCTAATGTACTATGCTATAATGCAATATTGTATCACAACCTAGTATACTTTGATCTAATAGAACATGACATAACGTGGTTTTTCAACATTTTTAAATCTTCAATGAGTTGACATGTGAAAACTCATGAATTCATCCACTGGGTCATAAAATTAGATTTGTCAATGACTTTAATTTATAGAGTAAAGGAAGTGTGTATTATTAGATAACACAAAACAATGATAGCTCATTTTATCATTATTAAACTACTTTATAAAACAATGCTGCCTTCATCAATATCACAAACTTAATCACATTCTACATGTGTGATCACTATGGATATTAATCAACAAATATATATCAATTTAAATCTTTAAATCAGAAAATGAAGCATCAAGTGATCCTTCCTAAATCTGTATCTGTATGATAGCCAAAAATGATGAAGTATTATGAATGAAGTGTTATGGATAAAAGTGCTAAAGAAATGCAGTCCCATTTACCTTCACATGTTGAGAAAACTGTCTTACATGTTATGCTAAACCCTTCTTTCACCACTGTTGATACGTACCTGTAAGTTTGTTGAGGCAAGGTTTCAGATCGTGATGTCAATAGAAGCCAGATGCCAGAAGAATACCCATGGAAAAAGAAAATGAACCAATCAGTAACATGCAGTAGAGATGAAGGGCAGTAATCATTTCATCAGTCACTGCTGACTTGTTTGACATGCAAAAGATATACACACACATCTCCTTCTTGGCATTCAAGTAGTTATAAACTTGAAGGCCTTTAATGCTCATTAATTATTAACATGAACAACAGACAACTAGCACTCATGTAGGTAAGGCCTCTTTAAGTTTTTAATCCAGGCAGCGGTACATGTTGACGTGTTTCACTCTCTAGCCAATGACTTTCAGGGCTCCAGGCTAACCTTTTTTACTAGGAACAGTGGCCCCTAACTTAAAATTTTAGGGGCACACACCTAAATCGACGAATCAAAGTAAATTTTCACATTTCCTCTCATTTTCACTGCATCACTGATAAATAATTTGATAAATGCAGAAACTGTAATGTTATAAATCCACAGTCATAGTTTAAATACTGAAAATATCAGGTAAATGTTTAGGCTAGACTGAACAATAACAGAACAAGTAGACCCCCCCCTCCCATCATAAGAGTGCCTGTGTAGGCCCTTTCTTTTCACATATTAGCCAATCACAGTGGTCATAGCCCTAATGAAGACCAGTGGTGGTCATAACACATTGCTGGTTACAAACACCCTTTAAAAACTATTGCCATGTTGAGGCTATAGTCCTCACTGCAGGTGGCCCGATTCTATAACACATCGGGCAGCCCTTTCCTGCATGTCATTCCCCCTCTCTGCCTCCCCATTTCCTGTCTCTCTCTCTCTCTACTATACTGTTGATTAAAGGCATTAATTAAAAAAAGCCCAAAAATATACTAAAAAAAAACAGATTATTGCCATGTAAAATAAAGCCATTTAAAAAAAAATCTGCTTTGCAATGTTTTTCTAGAACTTACACTTCAGTGCAATAATTTCAACTCTAAAAAAAATCCTACGCATTTTTCATGAAGGACATTCTGGTAAGACTAATTTTTTTACTCAGGTCAGGTATTACTACTCTTAAGATTATAAGAACCCTTCTTTCACCACCGTTCATACATACCTGTAAGTTTGATGAGGCAAGTTTTCAGATCATGATGTTGATAGAAGATAACCATGGAAAAAGAAAATAAAACCAATGAGTGACAGACAAAACCTGTATCAATACACACTTATGTGACATGGTGTACAACTGAAAAATTGAACAGCATGAGCAACAGTAACATTTTAATCACACCATATTCATGAAGACTGATTAAAACATGTTGACACAGAAGTGACCAGAACAATCAACACTGATTACTCATAATCATACCTACAAATTTAGACAGAAGTATAAACCTATACCTGAATGTGTAATGATTTGAGGAATGAACACATTTATTGACACCATTTGCGAGGTTGTGTGACTTAAACCATTTTCTATTGGAACCAACATTTAACCACTTGCTTACATTGTTTAATTATTAAAAGGCACAATAACATTATATGTGGGTATTTATTAAAAATGCTGACATCTTGAAATTAATGTCCAATATTCTAATTCTGATGCAGTTGCAGGTAGACTTATGCAATGTGTAAATTCATGTTTTTCGTGTTAGTGTTGATTAATTAAAAATAAATCAACAACAAAGCGGCTTCTTCAAAAGTGTTACCTGACATGACCACAGCCTGAAAAGTGGAGCCTGCACGTTATGTGTTACGTGTATTTCACTTAATAAAAGGTATAAAACGAGTGTAATGAAGGACAGCAAAACATTCAATCCTCATGTAATTTTCCTTTACACAACAAATAATTTGACCGTTAGCCACCGTTAGCGTAACTTATTTATTATAAACATCCACATTCGGTAATTTTGAAATCATGTCCTCTCTGTCCTGACACTGGAGGCAGCCTGACGCTGGAGGTCTGCAGCCGGACCCCTCTCGCTCGTACTACGATTAGCACGGGAGCTAATGCATCGTTAGCATGTACAGTAAGCTAACAAGCACAGTCAAAACCGTACAAATTAAAACTGCGTCACGGTCTTTACAACTGCGTTGGTTTATACTTCAGTGTCATAACACACCATAAACACGCTCCGTTATAATATAGGTGGCTTCCAGCGATATTTGTCATGCATGGTTAAACTTAAATGTATAATCTGATGAGAGAAAAGACAGTGCGACTTACCTCTTCGGAGTCAAATCAGAAAAGGACGTTGATCGGACTGAAGCAGTGTTGCCAGATCAGATTGACAGTTTCCAGCCCAATCACATCTTAGAACCCGCCCAATCCGATAAAAACCAGCCCAAACCACGAAGTTGCCAGACACCCGTGTAAACCCATAAAATCATAACGCATGCAATAGAAAACACATCCAGAGCTTCATATCTGCATCAAATAACCACACATAAATGATAAATAAATAGTTTTTTGCAAATTGCAACCAACAAGAGCACAGTAAATCAACCATAGGCTACACAAATTGCAAAATGAACCTCTGGCATCCTAGGCGCCAGGCCCAGATTAGAAATAATGCCAGCTGCATGTAAAAATGTGCACTTTTATGCCGTGTAGGCTTAATGAATTTCATTATTTATATCACAAGTGACCTGTATGAAGACTACATGCAAAACAATTTAAAGCAAAACAAAATTATGCACATACAGAGCACCTTTCCCTCCCTCCCTCTCTTTTTCTCTTTTTCCACACCTGTGGTGCTGAAAGACGCACAAGAACCTGGCCGTACAGCAGCTGATTGAGATTCCGAACACACAAAACCAGGAAAAAATAGTTTTTAATTCAATGAGCAAATGAAATAGAATAAGTGGGCTACAGTTACCAAAATCAGTCACAGTGCAAATAAGATAAGGTGACATAAAAATCATCTTACCTTTACGCGTCTTTCCATTAACTTGAACAATGTTGAGAACTTGAAGAACTTTTTACAGTCACTGGAGCCAGGTCAGCTGGCAAATACATGGATGGATCAAATCTCCAGCAAAAGATTTCACACTCGGCACACAGCAGGACTTGTGTTTTTTTGTGGTGCTGTCTGCTGAACTGACCGATTGAAAAAAAACAAGATGCCGATTGAATACAACTAACGTCATTTATTTATATAAAAGAGAGAGAGTGCTGTTTTCACAATATTAAACACTCGCCAAATGTGGACAAAAGCAGCCCAAATTTTATTCATCCGCCTGACGTAAACAAAAGTAGCCCAATTGGGCAGAAAACCACCCAATCTGGCAACACTGGACTGAAGCCGTAGTTTATCCGGACCATACGTGACTGTTTAACTTAAATAAAAAATAAAAAGACATTATTCATCATTTGTAATAGTATAATAAAGTATATGGAGCCTTTTTACTTTCATGTTACATTTTGTATTTCTTCATACCTGTTAATTAAATTACTGAAATCAGATTTATTAGATAAATGATTAATAAAAATAATTTGTTGTGGAAAAAGTCAAATGTATTGCTGAAAAAGATTATTTCACCAATATTTTTACTAGCAGAGCATAAATAACAAAATAAATCTTGTAAGGGTTTTATTTCTTGGTCAAAAACAGCAGTTCATCTTCAAATCTGATCTGTAAAAAAGAAACCCAAAACATCCATCCATCCATCCATCCATCGTCTACCACTTAAACTGCACTGGGGTCGCGGGTGAGCTGGGGCCTATCTCAGCTGACTCTGGGTGAGAAAACCCAAAACAAACAAACAAAAAAAATTTCTAATGACTTTTAGCCTGGGCAACCAGCACAGATGAATAGTGAGTAACAACCAGTCTCCAAAATGCTCTTCTTGATAACAACCTGTTCTCAACCCTCCTAATTACAGTGGGTATTGTAGCATGAGTGCTGGCTGGGCAGATTTTTTGGAAACATTTATCAAACGACCGTTAATAAACACCCAAATAGGATAGGCCTACTGGGTATACCCACTCTATGTCATTGTTCTCTCTGTGCTTGATTAATTCAATTCCTACAACACATATTGCTTTTTCTGTTTATCTTTCTCAACCCCACCTGAACAGCCATGAAAATGTTATGTAATGTTAATGAGTCAAAATCAAATGAAATCAAAATAGCAGTATTTAGTGTATTGTTCAACCAGGTGGCGCTCCAAGGACATAATTTAAGGCATTTTACTAAATTGAAAATCCTGTGCCACCCTTTCCAAGGGAAATGTCCAGACATCATATTTGTGTAACTTATGTTGTAGGCTTGGGAAGCCATCAAACATCCTGAGCAAAACTCGTGAGACACACCTGCAACTTTAATGTCAACAAATTATTTACATAACAAAAACCCAAAAGGTCTGTCAGACCGTCTGGGCCATAATAGCATTAAACTTAAAGTCTGCAACACATCATTAATGATTAACAATCAAACCCTGAGCACATTGGAACCCAGGATCAACTGTGTGAACAAACAAAGAGTTATACATGCGAGCAGACAGGAGAGTGGAGAGAACCATGACAGTAAAGAGACAGCTTAGGTAAATGACATGCAGTCAAGATGAAGAAGGGCAGCAATCATTTCGTCAGTGGCTGCTTACTTGTGTGAGATGCACAGGATATACACACATCTCCTTCTTGGCATTTGTAGTTATAAGTTATACTTAGTAGTTACAGTCCGTTGATGGTCATTATTATTAAAAAGAGCAACGCAGACAACCAGCACTCATGTAGGTAAGGCCTCAACTTTTTAATCCGACCAGCAGTACAACGGACATGTTTCACTCTCTAGCCAATGACTTTACCTGCTCTGTCCTTGAATGCTGCACACAATACACACCCATTACCAGGCCCAGAGTACTCCAAGCCGTGTTTTCGGTCACACATTTGTGCCCCCCCCCCATGGGGTGACCTCAAAATGTTTCAGCGGGCTTGTTCATAGTCCCATTCTGAAGATATCTGCCAAGTTCCGTGACGATCGGAAAAACGGTTAATGTTTTGGAGCCGATATTCGCTAAACCCGCCCTTTGCAAGGATATTTTGCTTGACGACAGCCATGTTTTTCGTCCGATCATGCTCATTGATAATAAAAATGACTCGGTCCCAAGATGTCTCATACCAAGTTTGGTGTTGATAGCACAAACCGGCCACCCTGACCCTCACCCGCCGCAGCCAATGACATCACCCACTCACCCACTGTAGCCAACCACATCACCCGAAGGCCCCATGCAATACACACCCATTACAAGCCCCAGGTTTCTCCAAACCTGGTGATCGGTTACACATTTATGATGGTTATGGCGCCCGCTATAGGCCGAGCTCAAAATACTTTGGTGGGCTCGTTCATAGTCTCCTTAGGAAGATATGCACCGAGTTTTATGCCGATCGGAAAAACGGTTAATATTCTAGAGCCGATATTCGCGAAGCCCCGCCCGTTGCGAGGATATTTTGCTTGATGGCGGCCATGTTTTTCGTCCGATCATGCTCATTGATAATAGAAATGACTGGCTCGGTCCTCCGATGCCTCATACCAAGTTTGGCGTTGATAGCACAAATACTTCAAAAGTTTATTCATTTTACTGTTTTTAACATTATGCAAATTAGCAAAAAATCTGTAATAGCGGCGTTCGTGGTGCAAGAGGCTTTTTTGTAGAGATCTATCAGGAGGATGTATGTGTAAAATTTCAAATCAATAGCACTTGTGGTGCGGCGGGGAGAGCCTTTTGAAGTTAGCGCTCTTTGTTATAGCACCCCCATTTGGCCGATCGGGTTCAAATTTTTTGAGCAGCATTTTGATGTCGTTTATAGTGAGTGTACCAAGTTTCAGGTCCCTAGGTCTTTCCAGCTGGTCAAAAATCAATAATGATGTATAGGCCACGCCCACTTTCGCGTATCTACATTGCACTCCAGATATTAGTTAACAGTCACCCCTAGAGCATGCATACCAATTCGGGTGAAATTCTGTTCAATGGTCTTTGAGATACGCATGTGTGGTATTTATAGTGCCCCCTATAGGTTGAGCTCAAAATGATTTGGTATGCAGCTTCCCAGTCCCGTTGTGAACGTACCCACCAAGTTTAGTGATGATAGGGCAAGGGGTGTGGGAGTTCTAGCCAATCATTTCTAAGCTGCACCCATTGCGAAGATTCATTGGTCTGTAGCTGCCATGTTTTTCGACCGATCTGACTCATTTATAATAGAAATTTGTCTCATCATCCCCTGAGGCTGTGTACCAAATTTGGTATTCATAGAGTCAATGTTGTAAAAGTAGATACCACTTTACTGTTTTTCACATTATGCAAATTGGCAAAAAATCTAAGTAGGCGGAGCTTAATGGTCCAAATGGCTTTTTTGTAGAGCACATTGAGCTGGACCTGTGTGTCAAATTTCAAGTCAATCAGACTTACGGTGTGAGGGGCGTGGCCTTCTGAAAAACGCATTTTCAAGCCTTAATTACAGCGCCACCATCTGGCCGACTGGGCTCACATTTTAATAAAAGTTGATGCAAATAATTTCCAATGCTCATTCCAGCTCACGGGAATTTCAGCTCAAGCGGCAGACAACGAATAAAAATAATAAACCGGTACAATCTTAGAAGGGTTCTACCCCTTCGGGGTTAGAACCCTAACAAGGGGGGTGTTCTCTGAAGACAGGCTGTTACCTGTGACACAGGGGTGCTCTGAAAACACCCCCATTAGCACTTGGTACTTGCCTCCTGATGAAATTAACCAAAGACTGTATGAAATTAACACGGCAAAAATTGACCAATCAGAATTTTGGTCGACCCAGAACGTATCGACCAATAAGTCGACCAGTCGACTAGGACTTTACAGCCCTAGTAGCCTCTGTTCTCACAAAGGACTATCATTGATGGGAGATGTTTCAGACCCTTGTATGCCTAGGTGTCCTAACATTGTTGAATGGAGACCCTCGAGGCCCAGTTCCAGATGCCATCTTCACCCCCTTGAGAAGCTATGAGCCCAAGCCATCTCCTGCCTGAGCCCACCTCCTTCCACTCTTCGTACTTGTTGTGGTGTGCCATTTGCATTGCACAGTAGAGTGGCTTCTGCTTAGTGGCTCCTCCGGCTGTAGTGATTTTCATACATGTACGAGGTTCAGTAGAAATCATCTTTAGGCCATTGGTGTCCCCATTCACGATAATCTTGTGCACTATTAATTGCCCCTCTTCAATACCAGCCATGACTGGTTTGGTCCCAGGCACTATTCTCACCAGAATCTGTGGCCACACCTGTTATCCTTCCCCTCTCCACATTATCAGAACTTGTTTGTGGAGAGAGTAAAGCTTGGTTTTTAGGCACAGGCTACCAAATGTCACAAACACTCGGGTGCTTTCAGACACACTGTTACAACTGAGGACCACAGAGAGAAAATGCAGGCCGTAATCCAACCTCCGCCTGTCTACATACCCCATCAGGAGCATTTCAGACGTGCAACATTTTTGCCTGCCCGGTTACATTGACTTGCTCAGATTTAGTTGTTTTGGTAATTCTTCCTTGATTTTTTGTGCTTCTACCACCTGCAAAGTCCATGGGATGGGTGTGAGCTGGAAGTGGACCAAGTGTCAGCCTCAAAATGAATTCCCCCTGAGGTGTGTAGGGGACTGTTTTGGTTCGTCT
>JBBNBP010000381.1:5000-42279 GCA_039737535.1 Lagodon rhomboides
AAGGGAAAGTCTGCTCAGTATTTGGCGACCCAAATAAAATCCTCTTACCCAGTCTCTGGGAATGACTGGTATATAATCTCTTGACTGACTGAATGGAGAATAAACATCCAGGTATCAAAGTCATATGGTATGAAACGTAAAAGAGGTTCTCCATCCTCATTGTTCATGTTGTGCAGGAGATCAATCGATGAAAGGTAAGAAAACCATTTTGAGAGCAAAAAAATTGCAATTCAAAAACTCATATTGATGAAGCTGTTTACAGTGTGTGGATGTCTGAGCTTATAGGAATATATAAATGATTCCATAACAAACAGTGATCTGACCTCAAACTTTCCAGATTGCAGAGTGGACTCTCCAGTCCAGGGAACAGTAGCTTCACTCCTGAATCCTGCAGGTTGTTGTTACTCAGGTCCAGCTCTCTCAGACTAGAGGACTGGGAGCTGAGAACTGAGGACAGAGCTTCACAGCTTCTCTCTGAGAGGTTACAGCCACTCAGCCTGGAGAGGAAATAATAAATAAGAACATGGTAAAATGTTGAGTTGTATCAGTGTTTCAAACACTCCAAACTATTTTTAGTGTCATTTCCACATCTCCTTATATTGTCTTGAATACACCAGCCATTTCATAGAGATACTTTATTAAATAACTGCTGTGTTTACCAAAAACATATAAATGTGTCAAATACATTTAAATGAGATCAGATAAATGAAGTTTTCAAAGAGAGTCAGAGCGATCAGGTCACTCAGTGTCTCCTGAAGCTGCCAGTTTTGTGGATGACACATAAACTATGCTGGAATGTGGTTTAATGCTTCTTAGTGTCTAAATATTTTGGCACATGATCTCTGTAAGTCCTACAAGCAAGAGGGTGGTTCTGCTTTGAATCAGTGAAATGATTAACTCAATCAGGATGTGTGTCTAAGTGTGACACTGTCCATAGCACTGACATGGATCAGAGATCGACTGATAGACAGATGGAACATGTCACTTCACAGGGTTTCTTGGCCTGCTGCTTTTTGTGGTTGTAAATAAAACACTGGGCCTAAATTACATTTCTCCGCACCATTGTAGCAGTCCACAGGAAGGACCCACCGGAGTAGAACCTCCTGATTTACAAACCACGCACTGGATACCAACAAGCTCCCCATGTGGCTCAAACATGTACTGCAGATAGAAATCTTAAATTAAAGGAAAGGAAAGTCTGCTAATTTATTTGGCGACCCAAATAAAATCCTCTGACCCAGTCTCTGGGAATGACTGGTATATATAATCTCTTGACTGACTGAATGGAGAATAAACATCCAGGTATCAAAGTCATATGATATCAAACATAAATGAGGTTCTTCATCCTCATTGTTCATGTTGTGCAGGAGCTGAATTAAATAAAGTTACACAACAATTTTGAGAGCAAAAAAATTGCAATTCAAAAACTCATATTACAGAAGCTGTTTACAGTGTGTGGATGCCTGAGTTTATAGAAATATATAAATGATTTAATAACAAACAGTGATCTCACCTCAAACCTTCCAGATTGCATTGTGGGCTCTCCAGTCCAGGTAACAGCTGCTTCACTCCTGAATCCTGCAGGTTGTTGCTACTCAGGTCCAGCTCTCTCAGACTAGAGGACTGGGAGCTGAGAACTGAGGACAGAGCTTCACAGCTTCTTTCTGAGAGGTTACAGCCACTCAGCCTGGATAAAAAATAATGAGCAGAACAAGAAGATGATATTTCTATTTGGGTCAATAACAGCACATTTACTGCATTCCGAAGAAACTTCTCCACACTTACAGAGCTTTGTTGGAGGCTTTGACCACTGGCAGCAGCCTCAGAAGAGCCTCCTCTGAAGCAGAGTATTTCTTCAGGTCAAACACATCCAGATCTTCTTCTGATGACAGTAAGATGAAGACCAGAGCTGACCAATGAGCAGGAGACAGTTTATCTGTGGAGAGACGTCCTGAACTCAGGGACTGTTGGATCTGGTCCACTAGAGAACGATCGTTCAGTTCGTTCAGACAGTGGAACAGATTGATGCTTCTCTCTGGAGACAGATTCTCACTGATCTTCTCCTTGATGTATTGGACTGTTTCCTGATTGGCCTGTGAACTACTTCCTGTCTGTGTCAGCAGGCCTTGAAGGAGTTTCTGATTGGTCTGCAGTGAAAGTCCCAGGAGGAAGCGGAGGAACAAGTCCAGGTGTCCATTTGGACTCAGCAAGGCCTGGTCCACAGCACTCTGGTAGAGACGTGTCTCTGCAGATTGATGGTCTGTTGTTTGTTCCTCTGCCAGCAGATTGACTCCAGAGTTGATGAACATCAGATGCACATGAAGAGCAGCCAGAAACTCCTGAACACTCAGATGGACGAAGCAGAACATCTTGTCCTGGTACAGTCCTCTCTCCTCTTTAAAGATCTGTGTGAACACTCCTGAGTACACTGAGGCTGCTCTGATATCGATGCCACACTCTGTCAGGTCTGATTCATAGAAGATCAGGTTTCCTTTCTGCAGCTGATCAAAAGCCAGTTTTCCCAGAGACTCAATCATCTTCCTGCTCTCTGGAGTCCAGTGTGGATCTGTCTCAGCTCCTCCATCATACTTGACGTTCTTCACTTTGGACTGAACCACCAGGAAGTGGATGTACATCTCAGTCAGGGTCTTGGGCAGCTCTCCTCCCTCTCTGGTCTTCAACACATCCTCCAGAACTGTAGCAGTGATCCAGCAGAAGACTGGGATGTGGCACATGATGTGGAGGCTTCGTGATGTCTTGATGTGGGAGATGATTCTGCTGGCCTGCTCCTCATCTCTGAATCTCTTCCTGAAGTACTCCTCCTTCTGTGGGTCAGTGAACCCTCTGACCTCTGTCACCATGTCAACACACCCAGGAGGGATCTGATTGGCTGCTGCAGGTCGTGTGGTTATCCAGAGGCGAGCAGAGGGAAGCAGGTTTCCCCTGATGAGGTTTGTCAGCAGCACATCCACTGAGGTGGATTTTGTGGCATCAGTCAGGATTTTAGTGTTGTGGAAGTCCAGAGGAAGTCGACACTCATCCAGACCGTCAAAGATGAACACAACCTGGAACTCTTCAAAGCTGCAGATTTCTTTGGTTTCAGTGAAGAAGTGATGAACAAGTTCCACCAAGCTGAACTTTTTCTCTTTCAGCACATTCAGCTCTCTGAAAGTGAATGGAAATGTGAACTGTATGTCCTGGTTGGCTTTGTCTTCAGCCCAGTCCAGAGTGAACTTCTGTGTTAAGACTGTTTTCCCGATGCCAGCCACTCCCTTTGTCATCACTGTTCTGATTGGTTCATCTCTTCCAGGTGAGGCTTTAAAGATGTCTTCTTGTCTGACTGTTGTTTCTGGTCTGTCTGGTTTCCTGGATGCTGTTTCAATCTGTCTGACCTCATGTTCATCATTGACCTCTGCAGTCCCTCCCTCTGTGATGTAGAGCTCTGTGTAGATCTGATTCAGAAGGGTTGGGTTTCCTGCTTTAGCGATCCCCTCAAACACACACTGGAACTTCTTCTGCAGGTTCGATTTAAGTTTACGCTGACAAACTCCAGAATGACTTTCTAAATAAACACACAACAAAAAAGATCACTGAGTTATTGATAAAGAAAATATGACAATTCACTTCCCCTAAAGATTGTATATAAGTAGATTCATCATCATCAGACTTCAGTAAACGTCTCATTGATCCAGGATGTTAAATCTTTAGAGAAATCCTCTTACTGCTCTGCAGACAGTCAGCCAGCTCCTCCTGCTTCATTCTCCTCAGGAAGTGAAGTGTGATCTTCAGAAATGCCTCTCTGCTGCTCCTCCTCTGCTCTTCATCCTCACTGTCCAACACCTCCTCATCCTCCTTCTGACTCTCTGAGCATTCTGGGTAATCTGAACTCAGAACCTTCTGGACCTTCTTCAGCTCGTTCTTCACAAAAGTCACAATGTTCTCCTCCAGCAGCTGAAACAGAATATTATGTGAATGACAACATTTAACATCATGGAGCCAAACATCAGATCCATGTTGGACAGATTCACCACTGGTCTGTAAAGTGCAGCATGGAGATTATTGTGAACAGACTGGATGTAAAAGTAGTTGTTGTTCATGTACAGACCATAAATATGGAGTCCAGGTGTGTCTGATGCTGCTGGACAGACGGACCTCTGGGAACCTCTGAGCTCTCCTGGTCGACTCTGTGGAGGAATCATGAAGAATCAGTCACATTGTGTCTGTCCACTCAGAGACAAACACAAGCTGAAGGTCCTTTGAGTTAAAGTGTTGATGACATCATTGAATCAGATGGTTTCCTCTGACATCAAAGTGTTGGTCGTACTGCTGATCCCACTGTGAATCAACAGTCAGTCAGTTTACTGGGTTGGTTCAGCAGCTTGTCTGGTTTAGTCCCTCCAGCTCTTGACCCGTTTAATACTGTGGACAGCAACACACAGCTAACACAAGCTAGCTGGATGCTAACTGTCCAGTGCAAATTGGTGAAGAGTCTCAATAAACTTGTATTCAATTGAGATTCCAACATTGGAGAATGAAAAAATGATTCATTCTGTCTTTTTGTTTTCGTTTATATTATTTCTGCAATAAATTTGAATCTGACACCAAAAAACTAAAATACTGGTTTGTTTTTCGTACAAACTTGATTTTGATATTTAATTTGTCTGATTTGTGACCTGAAAGTCATTTATTGACTTTTTTGTGTGTTGCTTTTGGGAGATTAACGACACAACGGCCTAAATATAAAGATAATAATGAATTCATCATTTGTAAATATAAGCTATATTCATGTAGACATGACTTGCAGTAAGAAAAAATACTTAACGTCTGAGTTTCAAAATGCTCCACGTAACTTTAGACGTATTTGTAACACTTTATTATTTGTTGCATATTTAATAAATATTGTAAAACAGTAAAATGTTCTGTCTTCAGTTCATATCTTTGTCTCAAGTGTTTGAACTATATTTAACAGATCAGAAAATAAGTTATCTGTTTTGATATATTTTATATCTAATCAGCCGATATATCAGTTATCTGAGGTTTTTACTCTTCATATGGGTTTCGGTACCGGCCCCATGAGGTCCGGATGGGTCGGGCCCTTGTAACGTCAGATATAACACACAGCCCTTCCTCTCCTCAGCAGCAGGCTCAGAGTTCAGCAGGAGGTGAGTCACTGCTGTTTGTCCACAGGAGGAACACTGTCCTGTCAGAGTTGTTTAGGGACGGACATGAAGAAATGTGAACCTGTCCTTTAATACTAATCCTGCTCTGACCTCCATCATCACTCTGAGAACATGAAGATCATCAGGACAACTGGTCAGACTGGATTTAATGAGGACAAACATCAACAGAGAGACACATGACAACAACTTACTGTCTGTCTGAGGAATGTTCTTGTTTAAATTCAATAAAAATGTCTTTTGACTGGTCACTCTTGAAGGAAACACAGCTGGGCTCAGGTTCAGGTTCAGGTCCAGGTCCAGTAGAGGCTGGTCTCCTGTTGGACAGAGAAGAAGACCACCAGAGATGTTAATTCACTTTCTAGTCTTCAGACACAGAAGCTTCTGTCCATAAAATAGGTGAAAACATCAGGAATAAACCTTCAGAGAATATTGGACCAAACTAATTCAATAAAGTGAAATGAAGAGTTGAAGACTGGTTCTATTGGGCAGCTTTCTAAAGTGAGAATATAAATTTAAGTGAAGAAGAACGAAGCTGAAAATAAACATCAGGTTTCAAAAAACATCTTTCTCCACAGTTAAAACATGAATCAGTCACATATTAATGTTATTAACAGCTCACCTCTTTACAGCAGGAGGTGGTTGTCCTTTAAAATCAATGAAACGACCTGTTGACCGGTCACTCTTGAAGGAAACACAGCTGGGTCCAGGTCCAGGTCCAGGTCCAGATCCAGTAGAGGCTGGTCTCCTGTTGGACAGAGAAGAAGACCACCAGAGATGTTAATTCACTTTCTAGTCTTCAGACACAGAAGCTTCTGTCCATAAAATAGGTGAAAACATCAGGAATAAACCTTCAGAGAATATTGGACCAAACTAATTCAATAAAGTGAAATGAAGAGTTGAAGACTGGTTCTATTGGGCAGCTTTCTAAAGTGAGAAGATAAATTTAAGTGAAGAAGAACGAAGCTGAAAATAAACATCAGGTTTCAAAAAACATCTTTCTCCACAGTTAAAACATGAATCAGTCACATATTAATGTTATTAACAGCTCACCTCTTTACAGCAGGAGGTGGTTGTCCTTTAAAATCAATGAACGACCTATTGACCGGTCACTCTTGAAGGAAACACAGCTGGGCTCAGGTTCAGGTCCAGGTTCAGGTCCAGGTCCAGGTCCAGTGGTTTTAGAGGGAGGGCCTCCCTCCTCTCTGTCCTCACACTGATTCATGCTGCTCAGCTCACACACACTTTCATCTGGAGAGGAAACACAAATCATTCATCTGCACATCAACTGAAATCAGCCTTTACATCATGTCTCCTGTCAGAACATCAGCTGCTCCTCCTCTGATTGGCTGCTTCATATCAGTGTCACATGAATGCTGCACTTCTACTGTCAGTCCACTAGATGGTGTCATGGAGCCATCAGACTGGAAGTGAGTCGTCTGCTCTGAACACCAGTTTAACCAGCGAGACACGACTGGAATCACTGTTCTAGAAACACCAGTAACAGTGGAGGAAAGTACATTTACTCGAGTACTATACCGAGCTACAATTCTGAGGTAATTCAGTCATGTATTTCCACTTCGTGCTACTTTATAACTTTACTTGACACGTATCTTTAGATTATTTACACATTCGGATGATCGAGACACAATATAATTGATACACTGTGATGTATTATTGTAGATGATGTATGAAGTCATTAATGTTGGTGTCTTTACTCCATGTGAACCATCTGAGTTAATACAACTGACATCCTGCAGTTCACTTCTGCACCACCAGATGGAGCCACACGGCTTCTAAAGACAAGCAGAGGAAGATCTGAGCCACATGCTGCTCAACAAGGAGCCTGAAGTTCATGTGCACATAAGGACTATTTTCATTTGCTTCACACTGTTTTAGAAGAAAATGTTCAAATGTTGCATTACTCCATCATTTATTGAGTTATTGATGACTTTTCACTGGCTGTAACATCACATTCACTGCTGTTATTTCACAGGCTTGTACTCTGGTATCTTCAAGGGCTTCTCTCTGTGTGTGAAACCTATTGAGCCTATTTTTCATCCTCTTCTGGGATTCTTCAAGTCACAGCTTGTGATGGTTTGATTGATTGCTGACTAGATGATGTCATCTTGTTCTCTGTGTCGGCCTAAATATTTGTTTCAGCTCCTCGGCTCAATACAAACATTATTTCACGTTCATTAAAAGTTCAATATCTCAGAGGGCTGAGATTTAGCTCAGTACAAGTGTGAAGGAGCACAAAGACTTACGTAGAGTACAGGTTGTATTTCAGCACAGTACTGGGATAATTGTTCTTTTTTACTTTCAAAGAGAGTCAGATCCTTCCAAAATAAGATGGCTTGTCTGGATAAAGCTTCTAGAAAACACTAAAAAACAAACTCAAGGGAAATGTGTTTGATTATTGATCACATTTCAGGTCAAAGTGACATAAAGAAGAGACTGTTGGTGGAGCGTCTCCACACCAGGAAGTCAGTCACAGTCGGTGCTGAGGGCTCAGTCTATATGATGACGTCATAGTAAATGGTTGGTCACATTCATGTGTTTGGACTCATTTGAATTTCCAGGATAACATGTATTTGATGATAATTAACAAGAACCTGAACACCAACAAATTATCAGTCACATCAGCTACAGTCAACAGCAGCAGGGAGACACGTCTTCCCCTGGTGTGAATGCAGGTGTAATTGTTTAAAACTTTGATGGAGGTTTTGCTTCGTCCTCTAATCTCATCAGGAACATCTGGTCACCAGAAGAGGAAGCAGCACCATGACAGTGAGCAGTAAACATGAGTTCATGTTCCAGCCTGCAGCTTCTCTCTCCTCAGTCTGTCCTGCTAAGCCGACACTGCAGCTCCTGATCCGTCTGTTCTGCACTGCAACTTTATTCTTCCACATTTTGGAAGCAAATATTCTACTTTTTACTCAACTACATCTGTTTTTATAACTTTAGTTACATTACAGATTACATGCTGCATCAGAGCCGAGACTGAAATTTTTTTTCTGCGTTTCACAACTGATGACAAGTTAACAAACCTTCATGTGAACAAACAGGTCGTCTTGGTTTGTTGGTACGACTTCGCTTCTCACTGTCGTTTTTGAGTCTTTGACTCAAAAACGACACTGTTGTTTATTCTCTTGTTTCTTGGATTTTCATGAAAAAAGAAAATACAAGTAAAAACTGGTATTAAACTGATGGACCTTGTAAAATCCTACAGCTGTACTGCAAATACTTTGTCAGTTGATGTAAAGTAAATGTACGTAGTTACTTTCAAAATAAAAGTGTGTCACTTTATGTAGAGTAAATGTGTTTGATTTGATTATTGATCACATTTCAATGGACAGAGACAGAAAGAGGCGACACTTCCTGTTGGAGGAGTGTTCACAGCCCTGACAGCTCATTTAGTGACACACTTACGTTTTTATTCTTTCATTACAAAATAAAAGCTTTCATCTGCTCACCGTCCTCTGAATGCTGCTTCCTGCTGTCTCCACATCAGCTACTGACGACCAACTAACTCCACCTCTGCTCTTCCTCCACCGTTCTCCTCTCAACATGGAGGATGGTGTTTGTAATGGCGGCTGTTTGAACTCACAGCTGTGAGTTTGTAGAAATGAACAATGGAGCAGCAGATTGTTGCTGTTTCTAGTGTCGCTAAGCTAACGACAGCTTGTGTTAACGAGTCAAACATTTTAAATGTGTTACATTACCTTCAGCTGGAGGTTCACACGGACACGACTGTCTGCACCACAACGATCACAGTGAATGAGACTTTGGACCGGCACCGCCCGAAGAGGCTGTTAGAGTTACACATTAATCACATCGTTTGAATCATATCAGTGAAATCTGATGACTTGTGTGTTTAATGAGAGTGTAAAGGTCAAATTCATGTTCAGTTGTAGTTACTTTGGTTCAACAAAGCAGCTTTAGTGACTTTTACAGACCAACATCACTTTAACTGACTGTTAGTTTCTATGAAGTCACTACACAACAACTCACACACAACTCACAAGTTGTCATGAAGAAACATTCAGGTAGAAACTTGTGTTATAAAATCCTTCAGCTGTGCTGCAGATACTTTGTGAGTTTTTAACTAGAACCTCATCAAACACACAGTAAGGTTACATGTTAGTGTTTGTGACTGTGACTCAGTTCAGGTCCAGTTTGAATGAAGTGAGTTTGACGACGAGTTAACGAGCAGATTAAACTGATCTCAATAAAGTCAGAGACAGAAACTTGAGTTCAGACGGATGGATTTTTCTGTTTATAATGAAAATAGGAGTCAAAATATTTCCTTTCTTGACATTTAGTGAGTTTATTTAGTTGACTTATTAGACTCAGTAGTGAACTGGCTGCTTTTCCATCTCCAGCTGAAACTCCAGGCTGTCAGACTGTCACCTCTGAGCTACAGAGTGCTGTTAGGAGACAGGACGGACAGAGACAGAGACTCTTTGACAGGACGTCAACACTGTTTCTTCACTCTGGTCACAATATTAGCTCGTTAGCTGAATGTTAGCTCGTTAGCTGAATGTTGTTGTAAAGTTAAATCATGTTTTACCTTTAAAGGACTGAAAGCAGCAGGTGAGAGCAAACACAGTCCGTCCTCAGCTGCTGACGGTCTCTCAGGTGTGCTTCATCACAGGAGGAGGAGTCCAGGTGAGCTCTCACACTCTGTTTACACGCCCTGATGCCTGCTGGGTCCTAGTGCTCAACCCTGTGCTGCCTTCCCCTCCACATCAATAACAGTCCTGACTGTTGTGAAACACATCAGACCTCAGATCAGACTGAACTCACCTTCTTATCACAGTGTCATCATTCAAAGCACCAGGAGAAACCACAGCTTCTCTCTGCGTGCTCACACAGGCAGCTATCTTGGCCCAAAGACCAGGCAGTTTCCCAGCTGATCTTTGTGTGTGAAAGCAGTACAGGCCTTAAAGCAACATCATGTCACTGCTTCACCTTCAAATAACAGCTTCAAAACCACTCTGATGCTACACTGACTTATAACATGGTGAACCCTCTGGGATTTTAAACAGCCTGTAAGGGAAATTGTCCTTGTTGAAGTTTGAGAGTTGCTGATTCTCTGAAGAGTTTCAGACCAGCTCTGATGAATCAGAACTCTTTCAGACCTGCAGCACAGAGAGAAGAACCACAGAGTGTCTGGACTTCATACAACAGAACACTGGTTACATACTTTACAACAGTTGTTCACAAGCCTTCCCCAAAACACTGATCCTCTGATGTTTGTGTTGAAGATGTCCTCCAGTGGTCCTGTCGTCCTCTCTACCTTCCTGTTAACACCTCAGGTGAAGATGATCTCCTCTCACATCCTGATATGTTCTGATTCATAAACTTATACCTGAATCCAAAACCGTTTCACTCCCACAAGACGTTAGAGTTTATTTTCATCACAAATCTTCAGATGAATCAATAATATTGCAACTTTAGTTTGTCCTGATTTTAAACAGCGACCTGCCTTCTTCTGTCTGGTTTCAGGATCAAAACTCATTCTGAGGAGATTTTTGAAATTTTTTTTGTTGTTACACTAAACTGGTCAGAATCTTACAGCTTCAACATGTTTTCATTTGTTTTAAGAAAATGTTTGTGTCGCTCAATAACAGGCATAAATGAGTCCATTCAATGTGTTTCTGATTTATATCACTACTGTGTCTACATGTGAAGTTACTGAGAAACACTTCTGATCCTTTAATGACTGTTTTGATTTACCATTTGAGAAACGAGTCATATATATAATATTTATCATTTATTATTCATTTGTGATGAAACTGAAGTGAAACAGTGAAGATAAAGCAGCGGTCTGATGAAAAACAGCAGGTGGAGGAAAGTGGTCATTCTTTCCTCTGCAGGGACAGCAGCTCGGTGCTAACTTGTTCTATGGATTGTGTAGTTAGCTGGTAAACTCTGCGTCGCAGCTCTGGCGCTAACTAATCTGGAATACAAGCAGGATCTTGCATCGCTGCTGTGAGGAGAAGTTCTTTGGGCCTGCTGGAAATGCATCTGGTAGCTCTCAGCAGCTGTTGGGCCCAGAAGAATCCAGGAGAAGAAAAACTTGATGGCATGCAGCCCCATAGGGAACGAGGTGGAGAAAAGAGAGGACAAAGGAAAGAGCTGGAATTTTGACTACCTGTTCAGTCATTTTTCAAATCCAAATGATGCCTAGCCCCCTTAGGTCTCAGGATTTTGCTTCACGTGATCCTGAGTGCACAAATCCACATGCATAATCCATAGCTTGAAGAAGTTAATCTGTCAGTTCAGTAACCAGCTGGGAATTGGCTTAGTATCTATCTTGGCTAGGCAAGAATCATGAACAGAAGTTACACAAAGAAAAAGAAAATCCAGATATACACTATGATGATGACATTGATTTTTTTAAATACCTGTTTCTCAGTTAATATCTGGGTTAGTGAGAAAAGGAAAGTAAGTGATGTCGGTTTGTTAGGGTGAGATGCAGAGAGTGGCACCTACAATGATATAGTCATTCTGGAGTGTCCAAGAGTGTTTGTGTTTACTCCTTGGATTACGATGCTGATTAAGTGGTAGTCAGACTTTTTTTGCTACTGAAGGGTGTCACAAATGTGTCAGGGGCAGGACAGCTGTTATCACTCTCATGGAGGTACAGAGAGTAGGCAAAGCACTCCTGGAGTGACCTGGTCCATGGCTTTCTTATCAGCCATCTGAACTTCATGGAGCTTGAAGGAGTACTACCTCCTGTTCTGGGGTTGTTTTGCTCTCAACAGCAAGCCTGGTTTGCCTGTGGAAGATCAGAAGCAAACATATAAACAACTGGCCTGTGGATGCAGCTCTACAAAGGAGCTCTCTATTGTTAAACAAGTTGTCTAAACAACCGTCATTGTGGTTGGTTATGGTGCTGCTTTGGCAGACACTCTGTAGCCTAGCTTGGGGAGTACACTAGCCTAACCAAACAGTGTGCTTGCCTTCACTTAAGGGGGTACATGCACTAACTGGAATGCAGGGCAGGAACAGTCAGAAGACTGTCTCTTAAAGTTGACTCAGCCTGAAACACGTTTTAGTAACAACTAACTACAAAACCTCTGTTTCACAGGGCTGGTAGCACGCTGTGGCTTTATCTCCGGCTCGACTTCTCACCGAGGCTGAAATGCAAGGCAGTAACAGCCAGATATAAACTTCTATGTATCACAGGGCTCGTGTTAATCACAACGTGTGATTAACACGAGCACTTAGGAGCATTTAAGTTGTCAAAAAATTCTGACAGCTTGACTAGAATGCAACAAATACGGGATATTCAAATACTGAACTGAAATTCTTACAATTTCTACAGAGCACCTTCAACCTGAATCAATAGCAGCAATAGCAAATCATTCAAAGTGACAGTTAATAACCTAAAAGATTTTGGTTGATCAAATGGGTTATAAATTTGATTGATAAATCAATTCTCACCATGATGCAACTGTTTGTAAGTACAAATTGGTATCTACTCCTGTAGTAGACTAGTGTGCTTTAATGTAAAGACTTTTGGCTAATAAAAATTTCACTATTATGAATGTTTGTCAACAGTACGGTGCCTCACACAGGGCACCATATGTAGTTCTACAAGCATTAATAAAAGGGAATTTGGGGTTAAATTCAGCTCACTGGGCGGTCGAGTCGGCAGCTTGTTGGTTCTGTGTGGACTATTTGGTCTCCGGCTCTTCGGTCCATCGCCTGCTGTTGGACTTTAAAACTGGTCTGTAACAAGTGGAGCCACCGGGTCAGACAGAGAAAGACTTTTCTCACAGCTGTTTAGTTTCACGGACTAGATTCAAATCCAACAAACGTCCTGAAAATACAGCCGGACTTCAAACAGCCACAAAACACTGAGAGAAACACAACGATTGCCATTAAAATGTGTTTTCTTCTCATATAATAATCACACAGAAATGAACAGATGTTGTGCAGTTTATGACGTCGCTACAGACATAATTACACATGTTAACGAACACGATGAAACTTTTAGTTTCATCATTAGAAACACATGAAACAAGTCAGAGTGTTTAAGGTGGAGTATCGAGTACATTTGATCATATTTTACTGTCCATTTACAACGTTGTTCACAATGATTCTTTACAATTAAAGCTACAGATGATCCACACACACACGTAAATGTTGTATTTAACTATACTGTTTTCCAAATGATAAATCAACACATTTTACTAATATTTCTTGATTATACTGTAACAAGAGACAAAAGCTTTATGGCAAGCCTTTTTAAAAGACTGGATATGTATTGTAGATATCCATGATTTAAATATTTCTAGTTGAAAAGAACATTTCAGATATCCATGGCATTCTTTCTAGGACTAATGACATCACTTTTGCCATTAATGTACAAAGCAGAATGAGCCAGACAGGAAGTCAGATAGCGGAACGGCATATTGCATCTGAACAAATTTCAAAATAAAACCCTGTGCAGACAGGATTTACAGCACAAATAAAGTCAGAAATATTAACAATAAACACACTTGACACAAATGACAAAATGATTTGACTATGTAGCCTACACAACCACAGTGCAAGCACAAAAATCTGGGAGAAATCATTAACTAAACACAATCTGAGCAAGTCAACAACATAAGGCAGGCATGGTGCTTTGCTTCTAAAATGATCCCAGTGGTATATGAAGCCGCGTGGAGGACGGAACAAAACAGCATTGCATAAGACAGGTAACAGAGACGTGCCTAGTGGAATCAGTAACACAGTGAGCAATATCTGTATTTCATTAACTTAAAGATATCTCTAACTGTTCTTTTGACCAGACTAAATTACTTCACAATGTAACAATGAGCCAAAATTATGTATCTGTAAACTTAATGGTAGTCAGATTAAGTTAAGAGAGAAGTTAAATGTCAAGAAGTCTTGCCATGAAAACTTCTATCTTTAAAGGACTGGAAGTGGTCTTCCAGTTTACAATGCAAATAATGAAGCTTTTCAATCAGTTTGAATCATTTTGTACAAAGTTCACTGATGAATTTATGACAAGAAGCTGAAAGATTGATGTGACTGTGATCCTGTAGAGACTCAACTGTTCAGCACTGACAATGTTTCTGTGACAGGAGGAGACTCTGCACACTGAACACCACACAGACTCACTGAGGAGGAACCAGAACCAGAACTGGACCAGAGCCCAAATCCAGGATAAAGAGGTTCAGTGAATGTGGTGCTGAAGGTGTGGAGGTGGATCAGTGAGTCAGAGGAGACTCTGTAGAAGGACAGAGTGCCAGCAGGACAGTCCACATACACTGCTGCTCTACCAGAGGAGGAGGAGGAGGAGGAGGAGGAGGAGGAGAAGGAGGAGGAGGAGGAGGAGGAGATGTCTGTTTTTCTCTTATTGTGACAGACAGAGTAACGACCATCTTTAAAGCACCACAGACTCCAGGACTGATCATTCCATCCAAACTCACAGTCATCACCGCCTCCTTTCCTTCTGATTCTTCTGTAACTCACTGATATAGAAACATTCCCTCTCCACTCGACCTCCCAGTAACAGCGACCAGTCAGACCAGTTCTACACAGCAGCTGAGGCCACCAGTCAAACCTCTCTGGATGATCAGGATATGACTGATCCTTCTCCACATGTGTCATCTTCCTGTTGTTGTCAGACAGTTTGATCCATCTGCTGACTGTGTTTGTGTCGACTGTGAGCTCACAGGAATCTGATGGAGAGAAAAAGACACAACACAGCTGCAGTTATTAATGTGTCATCAGTGTGATGATGACATCACAGATGTGAATGAGTGATGTCACAGTGTTTTCATGAATCAAAGTAAAAACACACTCACACTTCCTCAGACCTGGTGTCAACCATCGGACTCCAGCAGGCTCCACCCTGAAAGGAGGAGGGGGGTCAGAGCAGCACATCCTCTTTCAGCATGCAAACATGGACATGACATGACTCTCATCCACAGAAACACAATGTGTCCATCAGGCTGCTTCTCCCTGTTCTCCCTGAACCTCTTCACCTCTGCCACTCTCCTCACACACTGAGAGTGAGCCACAGGATGTTGGTGTGTGTGAAAGAGGACCACAACATCTGACAACACACACAAACCTCTTGTTGGATTCATCACTTCATCTTTATCTGATTGGATGTTGTTGCTGTTTCCTGTGGGCTGCTTCTCCCTGTTTTCTCTTTTTATTCTCAATTATTTTTTTTCTTTTATTGAAATTTTCAAGCTTCAACATAAAACTGATCTGAGACAGGGTATCTGCAAGTTTCAACAAGTTAAATTTAAGACTTTTTAAGACTTTTTTAAGACCATAATGAATACAATGCAAAAAAGTGCAGAAGACTTGAAGGAAAATTGGAGGCCCGGAATTACTTGCAAAGTATATGAATTTATTCACAGCTCTTTCACATTGGAATACAAAATGCTTAACCTAACTAAAAACACCAGAAACCTGTATAAGTGAGTCATACTAAGGGTGACCATCTGTTTCCAGCAACCAGTTCCAGAGAAGATGGTGACCTCAAGTAAACATTGACAAAAATATTGTGAACGAATATTTGTTTGGAATTTAGAATAAATAAAAAAATATTGGTGAACTCTACAGCCAACGGCCATTGTGTGTGTGCGTGTGCATGCACACAAAAACTATCTGAGCTCTTGTCCCGTGGCTGCAATCTCCTCCACAATGTTCTTGAGCTCTGCTAATTTTTCCTTGTAGCTCCTCCTCAGAGCATTTGATTTTGTGACGAGTTTTGTTGATGTAATCGGCTAATCCAAATCGCGCTATGTACGCCGTCTTGTCTTTTCCACACTTAAAAGTTTTAGCAATTTCTGAATCCGGGAACATAGTCTGGAACAGCTCATCAATGTTCTCATTACCAGGATATGACTGGTGCTTAGTTACCGTGTGAAACGTCCATAGCACCTCCGCTTTTAGTGTAGGTGTAGACCCAAACGCTGTGCGGAGGTCGACTGGAGTTGCAGCAGGCTGGGTCGCGCTGGACCTCGATGCCCCGGCTCCTGATGTGGAACAATACTGGCTGATTGACAGCGTTTGCTGCTGGCATTTTATGACCGCTTTGTGTTTTTCAGATTTACAATGGGATTCCAATGCCTTGATGCCCAATGTTCCAAGTTTTAAAGTTTTCTTGCAGAAAGTGCAGTGTGCTTCATATACGTTTCCATCCACCAGCTTCAACCATGCATTAAATTGTTCGTTCTGAAGCCACACGTCGTTGAACTTGCACTTACCCCTGTATGCAAGTAATGCGGCTTTGCTGTGGGCTTTCGTTCGAAAGTTGTCTCCGCTGCTATGCTAAGCTAAGTTGTCACGGTCACAACACACCACTGCGCGTGCACAGCACATTGGCTGGTGGTGTTCGATAAATTCCGACCGGGCAGCACAGGTAGCCTACTTTAGGCTTTTGTTTTAAAGTACCCATCACCTGGTATTTATATTGCTTTCAGATGTTGAAAGGATCTTAAATCTACATTTTTGAGAAAAAGTATGCAGTATTCACTTCTATTTAGCCCTTTTTGTGTATTCACCTCACTCTCGTGAGAGAAAGCGCGATCTTGAGTCCTCCGGAAGCCTGGGGCAGTGCTGAGCGGGGGTTAGGGACATAAAGGGGGCGGCAGGAGAGGTGCGGGCATGTCACTGTCCGCACAGCAACACAGCGTCCTTAGTGGCAATCATGGCTGACGTGAACTATGGTATAAGACCATTCATGTTTGAACCCGAACCTGCTGCACCCGATAATGAAGCAGAAGAGGAGGAGGATGCAGCTGTAGCGATGGAGCAGCCACGTTTTTTTTTTCCCCGCATGTTGAATACGTTTATGTGTGAGAGAGAGAGCAGAGAGGAGCGCGAGAGCGGACTGGTGTCTTTTTAACTGTATTTTGCCTTTTTGGACGTGCTTGTTTCCTGCCGGTTCCATAGCGATCAGCGGCGCGCTAAAGAAACGTATATTATACTTTCTTTTCAGTGTGAGAAATACAATGTATGACGGTCAGCGCGTGACAAAAAAACCAAGAGTGACTGTCAAGCCCTCGGTCAAGCTCAAGGCATGAGACTTGAGAGCCGTATAATATATAACAATCGATCGAAAACTATCAAAAGACTATTTCTAACCACTCTCGTTTATAAAATACACACAACCTGCTCACATGTGATGACAAAGTTATGCAGCGTTCACGTTACCGGCTACAGAGCTAACGTTACATAACAGATGAATATGAGAGGCTAAATGCTAACGTTAACTCACCACAAGCTGTGCTGTAGTCGGTCCCGTATGCTCGGAACAACTCCTTTTTCTAGCCGAAGCTTCTTCGCTAATCCAGCATTATACTGTCCCAAGTTTGTGAATGAGTCCGGGGAAAAGTGTTTGCCGCAGACAAACAGATAGCCCCCTGGAGCAACAGGAACACTGCCGCTGAAAATAATGTAATCCACCTGTTCCTCAAATCACTGTCGCCAGATGGGAGGACAGAAAGATTGTTGTCTTGGTCTTGACCGCCAATAACTGAACAGCTATGTCTGCTGTACGCAGCTCTCGTTTCCTTCCACATGCTTGAGTGAAACCGGGTAGAAAAATGACGGAGTCGCTTCCTTCTCTCCAGATAGTAGTGGGAGCGGTTTCCCCACCTGGACCCTCCCGGTCTACTTCTTGCCCCCCTCCTGGTCTGCTTCTTGCCCCTCCCGGTCTGCTTCTTGCCCCTCCCGGTCTGCTTCTTGCCCCCCCCGGTCTGCTTCTTGCCCCTCCTGGTCTGCTTCTTGCCCCCCTCCCGGTCTGCTTCTTGCCCCCCTCCTGGTCTGCTTCTTGCCCCTCCCGGTCTGCTTCTTGCCCCCCCGGTCTGCTTCTTGCCCCTCCTGGTCTGCTTCTTGCCCCTCCTGGTCTGCTTCTTGCCCCCCTCCTGGTCTGCTTCTTGCCCCTCCTGGTCTGCTTCTTGCCCCCCCCCCGGTCTGCTTCTTGCCCCTCCTGGTCTGCTTCTTGCCCCCTCCCGGTCTGCTTCTTGCCCCCCTCCTGGTCTGCTTCTTGCCCCTCCCGGTCTGCTTCTTGCCCCCCCCGGTCTGCTTCTTGCCCCTCCTGGTCTGCTTCTTGCCCCTCCTGGTCTGCTTCTTGCCCCCCTCCTGGTCTGCTTCTTGCCCCCCTCCTGGTCTGCTTCTTGCCCCCTCCTGGTCTGCTTCTTGCCCCCCTCCCGGTCTGCTTCTTGCCCCCCTCCTGGTCTGCTTCTTGCCCCTCCCGGTCTGCTTCTTGCCCCCCCCCGGTCTGCTTCTTGCCCCTCCTGGTCTGCTTCTTGCCCCCCTCCTGGTCTGCTTCTTGCCCCCCTCCTGGTCTGCTTCTTGCCCCCCTCCTGGTCTGCTTCTTGCCCCCTCCTGGTCTGCTTCTTGCCCCCCTCCCGGTCTGCTTCTTGCCCCCCTCCTGGTCTGCTTCTTGCCCCTCCCGGTCTGCTTCTTGCCCCCCCCGGTCTGCTTCTTGCCCCTCCTGGTCTGCTTCTTGCCCCCCTCCTGGTCTGCTTCTTGCCCCCCTCCTGGTCTGCTTCTTGCCCCTCCTGGTCTGCTTCTTGCCCCCCTCCTGGTCTGCTTCTTGACGTCAAGAAACAGACCAATCTGAATTCGCGTTTTTTCCTCCTGCTTGTGAACTGAGGGGGGAGGAGGCAAGAGTGACTTTCTTTGCGAGAAAAAATGTCAGCCATTGTCAGTGACAGAGAGGATTGAGGCATACATGAAATTACCTGAAAAAAATGGATTTTCAGGTGATGGATCCTTTAAATAAAAGTAACGTCAATACATTTTTAAGACCTTTCAAAATCGCATTTAAGACCTTTTATGAGATTTTAGGAGAATTTTAGACATTTTAAGGCCTTAAATTCAAATTATTGAATTTAAGTCTTTTTTTTTAAGACCCCGTGGATACCCTGTGAGAGATCTCAGTCCTTCCTGAGTTCAAACCAGCTTCTTCCACTCTTCCATATTTGGGCCTTTCACTGTTTTTCTCTCAATGATTCTCGATGCAGTGATCAAACCGAGCATAATAACAGAAAAGGTACCTTTTGAAATGTTATGTATTTGGGATTTGTCCCCTAATAAACATAATTCAGGGTCAGAGGTGTCGCTGAACCGAGCCAGACACTCAAAACCTCTAGAACTTTGACCCACAATGGTACCACCAGGGCACACTCCCATACACAGGGTAGAAGCGTTCCAACACAGATTGTCATTCATCAGTTTCATCCTGTGAAGTCTCGCTGGTAATATCGATGTATAATCTTATTCTGTTATACAGTTACTTCATTTATAAAACAGTGAAGCTGTCTGGCATTCCTGTGGCCTTAATAATCCAGAATCTGGTTCTCTATGATTACTTTACTTTACGTACTTGGCCTCACAGTAACGTATCGGGCCTCACAGTAACGTATCGGGCCTCACAGTAACGTATCGGGCCTCACAGTAACGTACTGGGCCTCACAGTAACGTATCGGGCCTCACAGTAACGTATCGGGCCTCACAGTAACGTACTCGGGCCTCACAGTAACGTACTGGGCCTCACAGTAACATTAGTAGTCGTGAGTTGTAGAGTTTCGCTACAGTCTGCTGAGCGTCTCGAGCCAGAGAAGGAGAAAGCGGACCGCTGGGCTAACGTTAACGTTACGCTAAAAGCTAATCAGCCTTCACCTCAACGTGCTTCCCTGCAATAAAACTGGACTGAATTGAGTTTATTAGGTTTTTACTCTCTCACTCATACACAGACTTCTACTATCACGGACTATTTCCATATCGATATTATCAGCAACCTTGTTTCGAGTGATTAACAGGCACGTCTGGAGGGACTGCGAGCAGCAGAGCTGCTGCTTATGTTTCTATAACGTTAATGGGCTCACAGTAATGTTACTAGTAGCTGTGAGTCGTAGAGGACTGGGAGGTTTATTACAGTTGTGGGAGAGTCTGCTGCCTCAACTTACCTTTGAAACCAAGCCCCCAGGACCAGTAACCAGAGCGTGTAACCAATCAGATGGTGCTGTGGGTGGGACGATGCTGGAGACAGCGTAGTGACAGCAGACAGAGAGGCGGCTGCATCAGAGCCAAAATAACCCAGTTTTAAATTGATCTCTTATCGGCCGTCGGATTGAAAATAAAGGCTGATGCCGATATGTCAAAATGTCGAATATCAGCGCCGATAATCGGTCTATAACTAATTTATTTGCAGGATTCTTCCACAAGGATGCAAACGTTTGTACATAATGTGATAACTTATTTACTTGATGTACTTTGGTCCATACTTCCCCACAGTGAACAAGAATTGGATTAGTTGTGTCGACTCGTTGAGAAAGTCTCTCAATCGGATTAAATGGTGAACACAATTGTTTCTCAATATCCATCCGGTCAACTGTGTCTCCTGTCTCTTCCCAATATTTGGCTAATTTGGACATTTCAAATGCTAAATATTACAATCTTGGATCTGGTAACCCCATTCCCCCTTTCTCCTCAGGGGCACATCATTTAATTTAGATGGATCTGTTATATTCCTATCCTTCTTAGGAATTTAAAGTAGGTGGTACCTGTCCCTTCTCAAAAGCCTCCTGATACACCTTCTGCAGAACTGGAGCAAGAATATCTACATACTCTTTATAATATTCAGCAGGGAAACCATCATAACCTGGTGATTTCCTGGTTTTCTTTCATGAGACTGCCGTCCTTATTTCACCCTCAGTTATCAGAGACTCTAGTTTCTCAGCACTGTCAGAGAGTAATTTAGGCATGTCGATGTTAGAAAAGAACATTTCCTGCTCCTTTTGATCAAAACTGCTCAGCGCTGTCGATGTTTACAGTTTCTCATAGAACTGTTGAAATACCTTATTCATATCTTTAACAGAGGTAACTAGGGTGTCCCTCTGTTTAATGGCTGGGAAGGTGTTCGAACAGTCCTTCTGTTCTACTGGTCTGGCTAATATTTAACCAGTTTTTACAATTAAGAACAGGTCAATTCTGGAATGAGATTTGTGACAGTAAGAAAAAAAGGTATATTCCCTCCCAAGAGGTTAGTAAGCCTCCATATATCTGTTAGTCCCATATCTCCTTTAATCATATGCATTGCTTCTCTATCTTTGGTCCTCAGTTGACCCTTAGACCGGCTTTTATCCAGGATGGGATCCATCACTTCATTAAATCTCCTGCTAATATTATATGTCCATCCATATCTCCCAAGATCTTAGTTATACCATGGAAAAAATGCAGATCCCCTTTGTTGGGCGAACAGATGTTACATAATATGACCTTCACTCCCTCTATTCATGCAATCACACAAACCATCCGCCCTTCTGCATCTTTAGCCTCTTTCAACAACACAAACTGTATATTCCTGTTAGCCAGAATCATAACACATCACGTGCACTCGACAGTGAACTGTTTTAAATCTGACCTCCTCTCCCTCATTTAAGTGAGTTTCCTGTATGAAGATGATATCTTCCTGATTGGTTTTCAAATATGCCAATATCTTACGTCTTTTAACTGAATCCCCACTTTCATTAATATTCCAGGACACATATTTAATACACTTCTCTGTCATATTTACCTGCATGTGTTGTTATACCCACGTCGGTTATACTATAAACACTCAAATATATCTGCCTATGACGTCTACCCCTTCCTGAGTTATGATTTGTTGATGCCATGTGCCCCACTAAATCATGAACATAAACACAAAGTGTGGAACATTTCCAACATACTGAACACATAAAGCAAAAACAGATTAAACCCAACCAAAGTTCAGCCCGCAAGCTGCCTGTCTGCTCTCACAGATCGGCTTGTACCTTTTTAAACCACACGTTTCTTATGAGACTCACAGGAACTGTGTCGCTTCAGGTTGTATTCCCCTCCGTGTGAAAATAAGAAATAACTCTTCAAGGTTCGCAAAAAAAAGTGAGAATCGTCTTCCTCATGCGGGGGCGGGACAGGGACAGGTTCACTGACTGACTGTGCAGTTTGATTGACAGCTGCTGACACAGACCAGTGATGACAGCCGTCCCTCTTTTCTTCACAGTCGTTGGATAAATGACAAATTTTAGAGGAAGCATCTGTCCTTTAGTGGTTTGACTTAAAAATAGAGCCACTTAAATCTCATCTTAATATGTTGGACGCGGGACAAAGCGGGACATCTGGTCACCCTATATGTAGTAAATACTGACTGAGTGTGTAGCAGGCAGTGCGTTAGGAGGTGACTTCAAACAGTGATCAGGAACATCACTGATATCTTATGCAAATGTTTACATTACATGATATTTTCTAGCTACTGTACATACCACATTTTGATGGTGACAGGTGTGATGTATGATTTGACTTGAGAAGGACCGAGGAAGATAATCGAGTCCAGATCTCACTGATGGCTGTGGTGTTTGATTGACAGGTTAGATGCATCACTCTAATGTAAAAGCAACATTTCTTAAATACAGAAAGCTTTGAATTTAACTGCAAGGAAGTGAAATGAAAGCTCTTCCTGATTGAAATGTCCACAGAATGAAGTTAAGATTGCAATACAAATTAAGCATGATATTTTATTTAAATATTAAATACATTTAATTGAATTCCCGTGAAATTATTTTTTAATTCAAAACTAAATGTATGTAATTATTCACTTTTAGTTTTCAATTCATTTTTGTAACATTAACCCCTAAAATGAGTGTAGCATCTTTAAAGTCCTGTCCTGTGGTTATCAGGTTTGAACACAGTTTTAAATCAATATAACTACTTTGGAGTTATTGGAAGGTTTATATTTCTCTTCTCATGGAGCTAGGCTAGCAGTGTCCCCTTGCTTCCAGTCTTTGTGCTAAGCTAGGCTAAAAATGCCTTGGACCTGATTCTGTACAAAGATGAAACTGGTGCGATCTTAAGGAAGAGGGCATAAAAGGACATTTCACACACTGATAATCAGTTAATTAACATGCAGAGATCTGTTTAAACTGCAACAGCTCTACACGTGATGTTTATCTGCTTTATAAACTGCACGTCATTCTGCTTCATGTTCCATCTGTACAGGATACATTTAGAGTTATCTCAGCGATTTTCATCTGTAACTTCGTGAAAATACTTCACTTTTCACAGTTTGCTTTGTATATACTGTTAATAATTCACTGTTAATTTTTGTATAAAGTGTTTTAAGCATTTTTTGATGGTTTGGAAAATCATGTAGGTTTTTTAATAAACTTTGGCTAGCTTACAAAAAAGCTCTGTATATACCACATTATACTAGAACCGTTTACCCTTCTCTCCAATTGGTGCAGCAATGAGGTCAGAGTTTCACTGCTCGCTGTCACAAGACAGTGTTCGTCAGTCACTTTCATTTTGGCAGCTCTTCCAAGCATCGAGTATATCAACTAACCAAAGCGACCTAATGTTAGCATGTGGCTAGTTAACATCACTAATGGTTATCTATCTACCTACAGGATCAAAAATGTTAAAAACAATGTATACAAAAACGAACAGTAAACTAGTAAAATAATAATAATGCCAGGACCAAAGGTTTCCCAGCAGAACATTGCATTGTTAAGAGATGATCATTGTTATTCACTTCACTTGGTCAGTGGTTTTATGTTTATGTAATGTTCTGGCCGGTCAGTGTATACATGAGTTGGGACCGAAAGCAAAAGGATGAACAGTTCATAAAGTGGATACATGTCATACTACATTGTGCAAGTGGAGAATCATCACTAACACGCAATTATGGAGAACGATACATAAATGTCTCCATTTTATGGTCAACCAGCATTTATGTTGTAGGCAAATGAAAGGCGTCCTACATGTGTGATTGTTTATATAATGCTCAAATCCACAATTAACCAAAACAAGAATATCTTTCCAGGTCTTCCTCCTCTTTCACACTGACTGTCTGAGTCTGCAGCAGGACTCTACATACCTGAGAGTGTCCAGTCTCCAGATGTGGATCCTCCAGTCGAGCAGACAGCTGCTTCACTCCTGAGTCTCCTGGATGATTGTAGCTCAGGTCCAGCTCTCTCAGGTGGGAGTGGTTGGAGTCCAGAGCTGAGGCCAGAGAAGTACAGCCTTCCTCTGTGATCAGACAGCCTGACAGCCTGTCGACACACAAAACGAACATAGAAGAATATCTGGTGGTACTGCATGTTCCCATTTAGAGGGTATAATCTTTATCATGTTTACCATCTTAATGTTCGCTAATTAGCACTAACACACAAAGTACAGCTAAGAATGAGGGGAATGTTAGTTAGTTTTTCAGGTATTTGGTCATGAACCAATCCTACACAGGTTAGCTACTCATCCATAAATCTCGATCAGTTCTGAAATTGTCATCAGTTGAATTGTTTAATGAATCCTGACCTGAGAATTTCAAGTAAACAGTGTGGACTCTCCAGTCCAAGACACAGCAGCTTCACTCCTGAATCCTGCAGGTTGTTGTTACTCAGGTCCAGTTCTCTCAGACTAGAGGACTGGGAGCTGAGAACTGAGGACAGAGCTTCACAGCTTCTCTCTGAGAGGTTACAGCCACTCAGTCTGGATGAAGAATAATGAGCAGAACAAGAAAATAATAATTCTATTTGGGTCAATAACAGCACATTTACTGCATTCTGAAAAACGTCTCCACACTTACAGAGCTTTGTTGGAGGCTTTGACCACTGGCAGCAGCCTCAGAAGAGCCTCCTCTGAAGCAGAGTATTTCTTCAGGTCAAACACGTCCAGATCTTTGTCTGATGTCAGTAAGATGAAGACCAGAGCTGACCACTGAGCAGGAGACAGTTTATCTGTGGAGAGACTTCCTGAACTCAGGGACTGTTGGATCTCCTCCACTAGAGAACGATCGTTCAGTTCATTCAGACAGTGGAACAGATTGATGCTTCTCTCTGGAGACAGATTCTCACTGATCTTCTTCTTCATGTACTCGACTGTTTCCTGATTGGTTTTTGAGCCACTTCTTGTCTGTATCAGCAGACCTTGTAGGGGAGTCTGATTGGTCTGCAGTGACAGTCCAAGGAGGAAGCGGAGGAACAAGTCCAAGTGTCCATTGGGACTCTTTAAGGCCTGGTCCACAGAACTCTGGAGGTACTGTGTCACTGCAAATTCATGGCAGAATGACTGTTCTTCGGACATGAGATTGACTCCAGAGTTGATGGACGTCAGATGGACATGAAGAGCAGCCAGAAACTCCTGAACACTCAGATGGATGAAGCAGAACACCTTGTCCTGGTACAGTCCTCTCTCCTCTTTAAAGATCTGTGTGAACACTCCTGAGTACACTGAGGCTGCTCTGATATCGATGCCACACTCTGTCAGGTCGGATTCATAGAAGATAAGGTTTCCTTTCTGCAGCTGATCTAAAGCCAGTTTTCCCAGAGACTTGATCATCTTCTTGCTCTCTGGAGTCCAGTGTGAATCTGTCTCAGCTCCTCCATAATACTTGACATTCCTCACTTTGGACTGAACCACCAGGAAGTGGATGTACATCTCAGTCAGGGTCTTGGGCAGCTCTCCTCTCTCTCTGGTCTTCAACACATCCTCCAGAACTGTAGCAGTGATCCAGCAGAAGACTGGGATGTGGCACATGATGTGGAGGCTTCGTGATGTCTTGATGTGGGAGATGATTCTGCTGGCCTGCTTCTTGTCTCTGAATCTCTTCCTGAAGTACTCCTCCTTCTGTGGGTCAGTGAACCCTCTGACCTCTGTCACCATGTCAACACACCCAGGAGGGATCTGATTGGCTGCTGCAGGTCGTGTGGTTATCCAGAGGCGAGCAGAGGGAAGCAGGTTTCCCCTGATGAGGTTTGTCAGCAGCACATCCACTGAGGTGGATTTTGTGGCATCAGTCAGGATTTTAGTGTTGTGGAAGTCCAGAGGAAGTCGACACTCATCCAGACCGTCAAAGATGAACACAACCTGGAACTCTTCAAAGCTGCAGATTTCTTTGGTTTCAGTGAAGAAGTGATGAACAAGTTCCACCAAGCTGAACTTTTTCTCTTTCAGCACATTCAGCTCTCTGAAGGTGAATGGAAATGTGAACTGTATGTCCTGGTTGGCTTTGTCTTCAGCCCAGTCCAGAGTGAACTTCTGTGTTAAGACTGTTTTCCCGATGCCAGCCACTCCCTTTGTCATCACTGTTCTGATTGGTTCATCTCTTCCAGGTGAGGGTTTAAAGACGTCTTCTTGTCTGACTGTTGTTTCTGGTCTGTGTGGTTTCCTGGATGCTGTTTCAATCTGTCTGACCTCATGTTCATCATTGACCTCTGCAGTCCCTCCCTCTGTGATGTAGAGCTCTGTGTAGATCTGATTCAGAAGGGTTGGGTTTCCTGCTTTAGCGATCCCCTCAAACACACACTGGAACTTCTTCTGAAGGTTAGATTTAAGTTTACGCTGACAAACTCCAGAATGACTTTCTAAATAAACACACACAAAAATAGATCATTCAGTTATTTATAAAGAAAATATGACATTTTTTCCCCCTAAAGATTGCACATATAAACATGTTTCCTCCATCTGTTGAGACATTACAAATTGTCTCATTGATCCAGGATGTTAAATCTTTAGAGAAATCCTCTTACTGCTCTGCAGACAGTCAGCCAGCTCCTCCTGCTTCATTCTCCTCAGGAAGTGAAGTGTGATCTTCAGAAATGCCTCTCTGCTGCTCCTCCTCTGCTCTTCATCCTCACTGTCCAACACCTCCTCATCCTCCCTCTGACTCTCTGAGCATTCTGAGTAATCTGAACTCAGAACCTTCTGGATCTTCTTCAGCTCGTTCTTCACAAAAGTGACAATGTTCTCCTCAAGCAGCTGAAACAGAATATTATGTGAATGACAATTTAAACCAAACATCAGATTCATGTTGGACAGACGGACAATCCACTAGTCTATAAAGTGCAGCATGGAGTTTAGTTGTTGTTCATGTACAGACCATAAATATGGAGTCCAGGTGTGTTTGATGCTGCTGGGCAGACTGACCTCTGGGAACCTCTGAGCTCTCCTGGTCGACTCTGTGGAGGAATCATGAAGAATTAGAAGATGCATGCAGTAAAAAGAACGATCTCCTGCCGATCTCTGATTGTCTGATTCTGCTCTGCGCCTGTGAATGCAGCATGACTGCACTGCCTGTGTACCAAGTGAGACTGCAGATGATGACTGGACTTCACCTGTAAAGACCAAGGTGAAATCTGATGAACAGTTCTTTGGCGAGTGTGTGCGTCGGTGAGTATGTAATTTAATTATTCTCTTATGTTATACGCTGTTTAGTGTTTGCATGAAGCCATGGGTGTATTTTGTGCAGTTAGTTCTTTCTGTTGATTCTGTTTGAAGAATGTGATTCAAAGCAAGACGATAACTGTTAATAGTTTGTGTGAGTTTTGTTGCTGCTAATGCATTCTGCTGGCTATTATTTCTATGCAATTCACTTATTATATTCTCCTGCTATATTTCTCTGGATATGCCCATGTAGAGTGAATATTTGTTGTTTAAGTGTGACTAACATTATCAGTATGTTTTGCCTCCCATTCATTCTCTGTGGCAAAAGTTTGTTGAAAAAGTTTAAGATTTTAAAAAATACAGTCGGTACACCTTTCATGAAATAGCTGCAGGTTTTGATATTTGAATGGTTTCAGTAGCTGAAAGCATGCAGGAGTTGAAATGTGCCAAAAAAATGCACTGAATTTGAAAAACAACTGGCATGACGAAATACTGGAGAAATTGAAAGTGTGATTGCTGAAAGCTTCGGTTTTCTTGCAGTTAGTGCACTTAAGAATTTGCACTGGAGAAGCTTGGGCTCAAACAGCAAACCTTGTCAATGATAGTTGTAGAAGCTAAGCCAATGCTTTAAGCCACGGAGGCATTTCAACAGGAAACCTAATTGACGCGCTTTTACTTTACCATGACGGATGAATGAGAGTCCAGTTGCTTTTCAGTTAAGATGAAAACAAGTCCGTTTATTTCACGTCTCATGCTTTAAATCACACATTCTCACACACACACATCCGCATGGAGCATAACGTGATGCTGCACAGCGGTCAAAAACTGTTTTTCCTGTTCCGGTTGGAAACACCTGACGAGCCCCCAAAGGTTCCTACACTATATAGGCTGACCTGCCAATCACAATCAGATCATGACACACACAACAATTAACATTGAATCTGCTCTTACAATAGTCAATCAATTCCTATCGTGTTTTAGATTCTACATTTAGGCCCTGGTGCTATACAGTGAAATACCAGTAGAGGGCGCTGTCTTGCTCAGTATTTTGATCCCATCCTCTGATGGACTGTAAAACAGATAAAGAAACGGAATGACTACTCTTAAGAAATATTGATATCAATGTGGACAATGATTGAATTTAGAAACTCATAAAACATTTTTATTTCTTTCAGGTCTAATGAAATGGCAGTTTGTATGAAATAAACATTGTGTTGGACTCATAAAGGCTGATCACCCTAAACCTGTGTGAGACACACAATATTGTCAAATTCGGAGGTTGTGTCTGAACATGGCTATTGCTCAAGGCGGGGTTTGAACTCTGTTTTACCATAAAAGCCACCAACTGTGCCAGATGGTCGTTTCCACTAAGCTATTCTCAGTAACCTCTGACGACCTTCACAATGTCACATTTTGTTGAAGAAAAATGTAACTTGTTTTAAGATTAAAGCTTTTCATCAGTGACTTTTCTCATTTATGTTCTCGTTTTTATTGAGAGATAAAAATTTTTAAAAAAGCTGAAGCTCTTCATAAGAAAACAACATAATGCATATTTTCACACTCATAACATGACAATATGTTTTTCAGGTCGATGTTTTTCCAGACAACTAGAAACTCAGAACGCTCCGTCTCCCTACTAGGAAAAGTGCACTGGAATGCCACTCAAAGTCAGAATTCCTACTTATGAACTCTGGGCACATTTATGTATTTTGCCTTCAGCGAGAAGTTGTCTCATGTCGCACAACAATGTTGAGGACAGAAGTTGAAAACTTATAGAACCTTTGATGATGTCTGCAACACAATATTGTCAAAGTTGGCGGATGTGTCTGGACAACACTGCTCCCGGCGGGAACTGAACCAACAATCTCTTGAGCTCTTCAAGGCACCTTTATTGAACCTCCATCAACATCAAGAATGCATACTGTCACATCTTCACTGGGTAGGCGGACTGTCTAAGGTTTCGACAGAAAGGCCAAAAGTTTCTATTCTGCCTTTTGGTATATCGCTGTCTCATCTCACCTGCATGAACACAGAACCCATGAAGCTGTGGGGCTGAGGATTCTTACTTCACTTGTCATGTGGTTTTAATCCTGGATTGAATTCAGAGACTGGGCCTGAACAACAACGAATTCAAGCTTCAGCCTTTCAGCCCAACATTACTGGCATAGTTCTGAACTCCTGGAGGGAAACAAACTATACTGACCCTGGAGAGGCAGCAGGTCTACGAAGCCTGCCTCTGTTGTTTTAAGTTGTGATCACAGGTCATCTGGGGATGAGACCACTTTGTTCACCAGCTAGCCTCTAACTGTGTCTGTCTGCTGTTTGTTGCTCAGCTTTTTACAGCTTTTTCTCTGAAACCAGTGAACTCTCTCCACCCTGAACCAGAAAAGTAGTTGTGGAAGAAACTGTATTATAATATTTATGGGCAAACTGTTGGCCGTGTCCTTGAAAGTCAGTGGGTCTTACCCGGCTGATCCTGATTCATTTATTCTCAGCCCTGCTCTACTGGATTTGATTCCCTGTGTTCATGAGACAACACACAACATCATCAACTGATTCAGACGACCAAAAACATCAGGTTCTACTACACTGGGCTGGACTTCTCCTGAAACATGCTCCCCACCATACACTGATCTTCCATCAGCTTTCCTCAGAACTGGAGTTTTTGCTTTTATTGATTGATTTATTGACATCATGGTGGTCTGGTGAAAACATTTTCAGAGTGGGGCATAGTTTTGTTTTTCAAATCAGTTTTAAATACCTTTCATTAATAGTGTGATGTCCATTTTGGAAGTGTATAGGAGTAGCCATAGACCAGTCACTCTTCATGGACACACCGCTGGGTTCTGGTTTTTCCATCTTCCTCCTGATAGAAACACATAAAAACAGCAAATAATCTACACTGCAGCCAGAACACACTGAAACTGTCTGACTGTCCTGGTGATTTTTTTTCAACACAAAGTTTTTTGCCGGTGACAGACACTGTTTTTCGGGCAGAAATGCGATGAGGAGTCGGTAGGACAGGCGGGAGGACAGACAGGAGGACAGACAGGAGGACAGGCAGGAGGACAGACAGGAAGACAGACAGGAAGACAGACAGGAGGACAGACAGGAGGACAGACAGGAGGACAGACGCTTCTCCACATATATCTGCGATATTTTTTTCCTCATATAAGTCACCAAAGACAGTTCCAGTTGCTACGTTACTGTTGTTTGGTCCTGTAACGTTGCTTTGTGGGACATTTCTCTGTGTTTAGTTGAGTGAAGGACCTGTGTAGTTAACCGACCATCCGATCGACACGCCCTCGATACGCGAAGCCGGCTGATCCGTTCACACTGGTTCGGTTCACCAATAATGTTCCCCTGATACTACCTCCAGAGGCGGATCAGCGCCGGAGCGAAATTTCACCCCTCGCCGCATCCAAGAGATTCACACTGAGACGGATGCGGAGAATTTGTGCAGGATCCCTGCATCCAAACGGCGGTGTGAATGGGGCTACAGTGTCTCTCTCAATGGAGAGACATACTTTTTGTTTCTTCTGTGCAGGTACTGCTGCAGGTAATAACACTAGTATGATACAGCCTGCCTGATCTGTGCCTCTGTATTACACACACTGGGAGCGACCTGATACGTAAACATAGTTTTGCTATTTGAATAAGCTTTAAATACCTTTTATCAATAGCAGGATGTCCATATTGGAAGTATATAGGAGTAGCCATAGACCAGTCACTCTTCATGGACACACTGCTTGGTTCTGGTTTTTCCATCTTCCTCCTGATAGAAACACATAAAAACAGCAAATAATCTACACTGCAGCCAGAACACACTGAAACAGTGTATTGTGAATACATTTGACAACATTTGCTTGCTCGTTGTTTCCTGTCATCAGGCAGAACTGTTTTCTTCACCTGCCAGGCAATGTGAGCTCAGGCTTTACCAGTCGCTGGTTTCTGACGGCAGAACTGGATCGTTGCTGTTGAACATGTCCTCTAATGCTAATTCAGCTGCAGCTCGGCCTCTCTCCGAGGGATTTCTTCAGCTGTTTACTCTGACTTGAATAAATATCCTGCCTGAGTATCACAGTCAGTTAAAGCACTGTAGAAAGTCTCTCCCTCTACGACCTCCTCTGCCTTCACGTTAAAATGACGCCTTCGCTGTTCAACACATGGATAATTTGCATACAAGCAAGACATGAAAGAAGTTTAGTGCGATCTGACACGGGTCCCCCATGAATGTGTCAGACACCGGAGGTGGAGAATACAAATCCAAGCTGGAATGGCTTGTAGTTCTTCCAGGGACCAGTGACATCACTAGTTCTCAGAAGGACGCCAGATTTTAAGGCTCCAAAATATAGAGATAAGTCTGAAAATGGACAAAGTTATCCTTTAAAGATCTTCAGACACAAGAGGTGCTTTAACACAACATCAGTCAGGGTTTAGATAACAAGACAGCACAACTACCACTGCTAATGAAGTGGTGAAAGATTTTACTGTCTTATATATTGTTGAGCTCTCATGAACTCGGGGTTCAACCTCCTGTGAATCAGAGATATTAGACATTTAAATTGTGTTTTATAACTACGCTGGATAAATAACAGTTAAAAAATGAATCATGAATCAATTAATAATTAGTTCATAATAAAATAAACATCAGGTTTCAAAAAACATCTTTCTCCACAGTTAAAACATGAATCAGTCACATATTAATGTTATTAACAGCTCACCTCTTCACAGCAGGAGGTGGTTGTCCTTTGAAATTAATGGAACGAGGATTTGACCAGTCACTCTTTAAGGACACACAGGTGGGCTCAGGTCCAGGTCCATGTTCAGGTCCATGTTCAGGTCCAGGTCCAGGTCCAGGTCCATGTTCAGGTCCAGGTCCAGGTTCAGGTCCATGTTCAGGTCCAGGTCCAGGTCCAGGTCCATGTTCAGGTCCATGTTCAGGTTCAGGTCCAGTGGTTTTAGAGGGAGGGCCTCCCTCCTCTCTGTCCTCACACTGATTCATGCTGCTCAGCTCACACACACTTTCACCTGGAGAGGAAACACAAATCATTCATCTGCACATCAACTGAACTTTTATTGACTATTATTCATTTCAATTTGAACAGAAAACAATTCTTTCACAACAAAAACTAGACTAAAACTAAAACTAAACCTAAGTATGAAGTGACCTTTGAAAAAGAGAAAAAGGACAAAATGTTTGACATATTTAGTCAACAAATAAAATGATAATGTTAAAGACTAAGATGAGCTGCAGAATTACACAGCGTAGCTCCTGATTGGTCAAACAGTTTTCTGCACCAGCTGATAATATCTTTTGCTCACAAGTTGATTTATTTGAGCTGTAAATGTCAGTAAACAGCATTCTACATGTTTTAATGTTGTGTCTGTGTCAGTAATGTTATCGGTGGTTTAATGGACTAAATTCAAGAGGCCTAAAGCAAAGATTACACAGCAACACACACAAACCCAACAGTGACTAAAGACACACTTGTTGTTAAACTATCAGATACAGTCAGACTACAGTTTCTACACACTATGGCTGAAAAGATTATTCTTAACAACAAGTTTGGCTCTAAGACACTGTGAAGTGTCATCCACAACTTTTGACATCTTAAAGACCAAACGACACAGAGTCTTCTCTTGGCAGGACAAGAGGGAAAACTGAAAAACTGAAAAGAAACCAGTCATTAAAGGCTGTCAGGCAAATATTTGCCTTTAATATGTCGTAGAGTAGAAGTAAAAAGTTGCATAAAGAAATATTAGAGCCTAAATACAGTATTTGATTAAATGTACTAAGTTTCAGTCGACCTCTGCTGATAATTATCATTTAAACTCTAATAGTATCTATTTATTAACTTATTAACTGTTTTCTGAGTTTGTTCACAAATATTTCATCATAAAAACATCAAGAAAAATTAAGACAGGCTGATGTTTTATTATTATTATTATTATTATTATAGTTAATAGACAACCAAAACTTTGCTAGTGTGCTTTTGTTATTACATCTAATCTATCTAATGTGATAAATTAAGTGCATTCATTTTGAGTACAGGGAAAGTCATCCCCCCACCCAGTGGCTGAAAATGTCACTGAGTCTAAAAAAGGCCCCTACAAATATTTCTTGTGCATATGACAATATTTGATGTGATCCAATAACATTTTAATGTTTGTAAGAAAAGAGTCTGAATTCTAAATGTTTTTTATGTACTGAGTTCTTACTCTGATACAAAGAGCAGTGATCTGAGTTTCAACCTCACGTGTTTGACTACTAAATGTTTTAAAGCCGAAGCCGAACAGTATAATATAATAATAATAGACCAAAACAAATTCACTTTTCACAAACATTAAACTTGTTGACTTTATGGTTGCGAGAGTGCTTTACCTGTGTGACGTAGCTGAGGACACTGACGTCACATGATGTGACACACCGTGGAGCAATAATATGAATAATGAGAAGACATTAAGCTCATACAGTGATACTCTAGATACTCACAAATGCTTGATGAAGGTAGTTAAACTGTCGTCAAGTCTGTTTTAGCTGTGTTTCAGTAAGTAAGCAGGTATCGGCACAACATGGCGGATATTCTTATCGGCAGTTGTTTCTCCCCCGTCGTCCCGAGTTTAAACTTAAACGAGTTCGTCGAGAAATAAACAACCGAGCTTCACTTTTTGTGCTGTTTCCGGTGTAACAGTGAAAAGTAGAGCTCGTGTTAGCGAGTCGAACATGTCAGATTCATTACATTACCTTCAGCTGGAGGTTCAGACGGAGAAAACTATCTGCGCCACAACTTTCAGAGAAAGTGAAACTAACCTGTGAGGAGGAAACACCCAGAGAGGCGCGAGACTGACCGGAAGTCATCCTGTTAGACTGAGGGGCTGCAGCTCGACCCACAACGAGCCGAACACATGCCGAATTTACAAGAAGGCCCAAATAATGAAGAATCAGTCACAAACAGCTTGACGGAGTTTATAAAGTGTCTCCTGACTCAAAAACTCACTAAATGGAGAGATTTCATAAGGGAGTCTGGGGGTTGTCTCTCCCTCTTCGCCTCCTGGCTGTTGATGTGAAACCTTCTCTGATTGTTGTAAATGATTGTTAACAACGATCAGATTACCAGAGCTGGGAAGTAATGGAATACATGTAACGGGATTACACAATCAGTGTCACACAACGTCACTCTGTGAAACTAACCTGTGAACAGGAAACAGGTGTGACTGTGAAACACACCTGTCGACTGTCAGTCATGAAGTTGTGGGAAAGTCGCTGTTTAAAGGAGCAATCCGTAGTTTTGTCAAAAAACATTTTAATCTGAAGAGAGAGATTTTAACAAACTGTCTTTGTCTTCATGACTGAATAAACTGAAGAAACAAACTGACCTTAAAGGACAACACCATTTATACTGTTGGACTGTGTTCATATGTGGCGGACCCTGCCACCTTTCTCGCCTCAAACAGTGTTCTGGGACCTTATTTCCTCTGAGAACAGCTGGTTTATTCACTGATGGAATAAAAAAAAGTATATTTACCTCATTAATATTGTAAGTTTGAATTCATTCTACAAAACTGCAGAGTTTATCTTTAATGTGAGTATTTATAATTAAATCCTTAAATAAATGAACAATTGATGATGCAGCTTGATGCTGTAACTTAACTGTATATTTATTTGTATCTATAAACATTTCACACCTGAATTTACGAGGGGACTTTTCCTTCTTTTCACATCTGCATGAACGATTGTTGGACTTCAACACTCGAACATGGAACAAATCTCACAGTTCCACAGAGCGACTCTGCACCGCTGAGGTCTGTAATACTGGTGATCCTCCAGTCAGTGGTTTGGACCTGCCGCCTCACTTTTGATGGATAAAGCTGACAGATTTATTTGTTTTGATGCAGCTGATCGCACAACCGTTCAATGAAAGTATAAATAAATAACATTATATGTGGACAGATAAATGAATGAGTATATTTACACACATCTTTGTAAAGTAGCCTTGTGACTCGGGAGTAAAGTGTCTATTTCAACCCAACCTGGAAAAAAGAGAACAACAGACTGAACAGAAAAGTGTAACTGACCTGATGTGATGTGTGCGATGACTGAAGCGTGTGTTCTTTGTGTTTTTTACTTCTTAATTAATGATGTAATGTAAACAAAGGTAAAAATAATCAGGTGTTACTGCGACTATGAAGCAGAAACACTGAGGCTGAACTATGAGATGTGTTCGCCTCATAGCTAAACATACATCACGTGATTCTCTGAGTGGCCTGGCAGTGAAATGTTCAGAGTTAATTACAATTAATTTCCAGTCTGGTTCAGACTCCAGCCTCGTGTTATTATTCAAAAGTCTAATACAATATTCATAAACAGGGAAGTTTAGTTTTTTGTCTCTTCTGAGACCAAATCAGGAAAACCTGCACCAGCCATATTTCTAAGTTCAACTTCCTTCAGCTTCACTAGGCTCAAAGATAATCACATCTTCAGAGGTGTCATCAGAGCCCAGATGGTTTCACTTTGTCAAGAATAACCATATTTCACCTTCCTGCCCTCCTTTATGTCCCTCTGGGTTGATGTCCTGCAGAGAAAGTCAGAAAACTAAAGACAGTACAGAGCTGCAGCCACCAGGGGGCAGCCTCACACTGTGCAGGACAGGGTGACACTGTTAGTGACGTCACCACCCAGGACTTCTGGGTACTGAAGTTCAAATCAAAAAGGAAACTACGTCCCAGAGGGAAAGCCTTTGTAGAAAAGAAGAAAAAGATTATATTCTGGTGAAAACCAATGAAACCGTTTGTCTGGTCGTGACTGAAGAGACAGATAAAGTATTGATCCGTCTGAACTGTGTCATGAATCACACACGATGTTTGTCATCAGACTAATGACGTACTGTGACATGACGTCATCATAAAGACTTTTTAACCTTCATGTAAGAAAGAACAATTTACAAACAGCACACACAATCACACATACATGTAAACAAGGTCACAGAGAGGACAGATACGTATATAAACTACACTTACCTGAAACATCGTAGAGCTGCTCCTGTAGATCAGCAGCTCACAGAACCGGACCAGAACCAGAACCAGAACTGCAGTTGTCAATATGAGCAGATTTATTGTGACGTTCATCTGGTTTACGACCTTTTCTGAGTTGTGATAGATCCTTTATTGATCCCGAGGGACATACAGACATCCAGTATCTTATACGACACATGCAACACAAACATGTCAACATATAATAAAAAGAATGAGGATAAAACAACACACAGCAACGAAGTGATGGTCCAGCCGCCAGAACCACAAACTATCACACTGCGCTGTGAGGGAGCTCAACTGTGCAGAGGTACTGACGATTAAAGTGATTCTGATACTGTTGATGATGGAAATTAAACACAAACACTGAATATTCTACAATATTTATCTTTCTGTTTCCAGACAGCACCGGGCAGGAGCAGCCAAAACCAACGAAGAAGAAGACGAGGAAGAAGAGGAGGGACAAGAGAGAAGTCAGATTTATGTGTTGGTGTTTTATTTTAATATGTTTGTTACATTTAAACTGCATCAATGTGAAGATATCTCCACTGTTTTACATTCACTGACAGAGACAACGTGATACTCAGCTACTTCAGCAGAGGAGAAACATTCAGTGATCGTGTGCGACATCTTTCAGTCTGATTATAAACTCGTCAGCTGATCGTTTCATAAACAAAGTCCGATTTAAACGGAACCGAATCATTTGTACAAGTTTTGGACTCTTTGCTCTGAACATCAACGTTCAGAAGCATCAAACATGAGCTCAGATCTCTTCAGCACTTCTTTACAAACTTCATCAGGACAGTTTAGTTTGTGATCTCTGAAAGTGTTTCAGTATTTCATCCGGCTCTCAGACTTCCAAACATCTTCAGCCA
>JBBNBP010000382.1:0-13146 GCA_039737535.1 Lagodon rhomboides
ATTTTTTTCTGAAATTTGCTCTGTTTATTTGTTGTCCAGCCTCGATCCAAAAACAAATTACAAACGTTTATATGACATAACTAATTTTAAATGATAACAATCTGTATGAAAGTATTCAGACTGAGCCACACTGAGATATTTAGATCACAATATTTGTTGTACTGAAAGACAGGAAGCAGTGAAACAGCTGTTTCTGTTGACCAGTTTCTTTCACACAGTCTGTTTTGTTCACTTAATATTCATTTGTCCTCAGTAAGAGACTGAGAGTTTAGTCACACTGACTGAACACAGATGCAACTGTTTATGACCCAAGTGCCCAACAATCAGCATTAAAGGGGCGCTACGTAGTTTTGGAGAAATTCCAACTCAGTATTTCAACTTTTCTCCATGAGTGAATAAACAAGCTGCTCTCAGAGGAAAATAAGGTCCCAGAACACTGTTAAACTAGAAAGGAGGGAGGGTCCGCCACATATAAACATTAAAACAGTATAAATTATGTTTTTGTCCTTTAAGGTCAGTTTGTTTATTCAGTTTATGCAGTCATGTAAAAGGAATCAGCCAATGAGGATCTTTGTCTTCTGACTGAAGTTATATTTTAGTGACACATGAGGAGAGTGTGGAGGTGGAGAACTGAAGTGGATTCAATTCTCTGCTCACATAAAAACACTTTATTATAACCACGTAATTATCTCATTTACTCACCAACGTTAAGTCTTGAATGTGTGATGCTTAGATCATTTTTACTCTAACAACAATTTAATTTTATTACCTTGTTATCTAAGATTTAGTTTTTTTAAATCACATCTCAAGAACAAATCTAATGTTCATTACTTCATCATTTACACAAAATGTGTTTTTCTGCCATTTTGGTCAGTTATGTTAATAATAATCATATATAGCAGATTCTGTTTTGAATATTTGTCCACACAAGAATCATTTGAGTTGATTGAGTTATTTTTATTTCTCACTTTTTTACATTTTTAAAGTTTTTATGATTGAAACACAATAATATACATGATAATAACACACACACAGAGATACAATACATACCAGTTGTGTTACCTGGATCATTAATTGTGCCTTGTGTATTGCGAGGCCCAGCATAATGGTGCCCCCTGTGAGGCAGTGTACTGTTGGCATCATTCATTAAAGTGCAATATTAATTTCAGCATCATTTGGACAGTGGTATAATTTGAGATTCACATCTTGAACCATTTAGCCAAAACTCTTTACATTTAACCACTAACCTACTACAGGAGAAGACGTCCATTTCAACAAATAATTGCAGTGTGATGAGAATTGATTTATCAATCAAATTTATAACCCATTTGATGAACCAAAATCTTTAAGGTTATAAACTGCCACTTTGAGCCATTTGCTGTTACAGCTATTGATTCAAGTTGAAAGTGCTCTATAGAAATTGTGCCAATTTCAGGTCAGCATTTGAATATCCCGTATTCATTACATTGTCGTCAAGCTGTCATAATTTGATGACAATTTAAGTGTTCCTCGTATTAATCACACCGTTTCACCGGCCCTTTGATATATAGAAGTTATCTTAAAAACACCATTCATCATAATAGAAAATAAAAAAGGGCTCACGATACTCCCCTGAGGCGTTCCATTTTCAATAACAAATTTCCCTGAGTAACACTTCCCTGTTTTAACTTGAATAGATCTTCCCACCAAAAAATCCTTGATCCACCTATACATCGGGCCTTTAATCCCTAATTTACTTATTTTAATTAATAATCCCTCTTTCCACATCATATCATGAGCCTTCTCTAAATCAAAAAAGATGGCTACTACACTTTCCATATTCATCTGTGCTTTCCTTACCTCATGTTCTAAACACAGAGCAGGGTCCATGGTATTTCTACCTCTTCTGAATCCACTCTGATATTTTGATATATAACCTTTGTTTTCTACAAAAAATGTTAATCTTTCATTTATCATTCTTTCCATTATTTTGCATACATTAGATGTTAAACACTAGTTTGAGTCCACAGCGCTTGTCTTCTTCCTGTTTCCAAGCCGTCGAGGACGCATTCAGCGTCACCTGACGTCACGTCCGCAGGACTGCGCGGGAAATTCAGACCACGAATTGCAGTACGTGATGCAGCACACAGCCTGTTCAAGGCAACGGAGAGATACGTGGGTGGGCTCATTCTTATTGTTTGTGAATGCTTCATCACCCATTAGCATTAAAAAACTTAAAATGCATGTTTATTGTTTCACAAATCCTGCCTCAAGTCCCTTTAAAGAAACAACATCCTGGATATTATAGTTTTTTCACTGTTAAGCTGCAACACAATAATGTTCGTCACCATCCAGCCGCCTCACTGTCTCCTCTTTCAGAAATTTTTCTGAGCCAAAATCAAGCGCAGTCCAATCCGGTGCAGCGCTGTGCACTCTGGGTGTTGTAGTCTTTCTACCTTTTGAGGTAAAGTGAACACCACAGCACTTTTACTCTGTTTTCTCTGCTCATGTAGCATCAAGTTAAAAATATTTGTCTTTCTACTGCAGAGAGAGAAAGTTTTATTTAAGGGCCGTCTTTCCAGAGATGAAATACTTCTTTAGCTGCTCTGTTCCACTGTCACACACACCTTCAGGGGTAAAATCTTCAGTAGGAGTTCCCCATTGCTAATGAATGGAAACATCCTCTCAGTGAAAGTGTGTGTGAAGGTGTGTAGGTGTGTGTTAGTATCAGGATCACAGAACGACAGCTTTCCTCTGTTCCAGTCCAGATTCACTCTGATCCTCTGGAGCTTCTTCTGCACTACGAGATCAGTGGCTGGAGCTGGTGGTGATCGCACTGAGTATTTACCATTGTATAACTTTATTATCCATAATCCAGACAGTGTGCGTCCCTTCCTCTGAGCAGACTCTGCTAACACACCCACTCTCCAAAATGTACTGTCTCCAACCTCGACGTCCCAGCTGTGAGTCCCTGAGTTAAAGCCCTCAGAGCCCAGGACAGAGCTGTAATAATCAAACCTCTCTGGATTATCAGGAAGCTTCTGTCTCTGTCCTCCTCGTCTCAGACTGCTCAGATCTTCAGACAGGATGAGGTATGGATGAGCAGTGTTTGGGTCCAGAATCACAGGAGTGTAGGAGACCATGTCCTTCATCTTGCTCCAGATGTTGAAGCTCAGGTTGCCCAGGTGTTTGGCCTGGTCTATCAGAGCCCCTGAGGGCAGCTGTGGATCCTCCAGCAGGGGGCGCTGCTGGACTCTTTCCACTGCAGCCTTGTAGTTGCGCAGGAATGAGACGTCTTCAGCTCTCAGCTGCTCCTCTGTGGCTCTGACTGTGTGTGAAAGAGCTGCTATCTCTCTGCTCAGAGCCTCCATCTTCTCCTTCATCATCTGACTCTTCTGCTCCTCTTCCTCCCTCAGTGCAGCCATCCTGGCCTCCTCTTCCTCTTCTAGAAACTGGTGAAGCTTCTTAAACTGATCCTTAATCTGCCTCTCTGTGTGTCGGGCCTGGACCTTCATGTGTTCTGCTGTCAGATCAAACTTCACTTTAACTTCTTCAAAAACCTTTAACTTCTCCTTTAAAGGCTCCAGAGTTTCCTCAAGTTTCTTCTTGTGTTGTTGTGCAGCTTCATCGATGGGTCTGAATCTGTGGTTGGTGTGTTGTTCTGAGTCTCTGCAGACGAGACACACCGGCTGCTGATGGTCCAGACAGAAGAGTTTGAGTTTCTCAGAGTGCCGACTGCAGAGATCCTCTGAAGCTCTCTGATCTCTCTCCTGTAAGAAGGTCTCACACAGGTTCTTTAACGTCAAGTTAGGAGGTAGTTTTTCCCTTGAAGACCTTCTCTTACAAACTGGACACTCTCTGATCTCTTTCTCTGCCCAGCAGCTCTGCAGACAGTCTTTACAGAAGTTGTGGCTACATGACAGGATGACAGGATCTTTAAAGATGTCAAGGCAGACCGAACAGCAGAGATCCTCCTCTAACCTGGAAGCCATTTTAGTCTCTGAGTGACGCTGTGAACACAGCAGACAGTACAGTCAGTCACAGCTCCACTACCTCCTTCACTTCACTGAAGTTTACTTTCAGTTCTGGTTCTGGTCGGACTCACCTTCAGTGTGTGGAGCGTCTGCAGTGTTGTAGTTTCCTCCTCCTCTCTCCTGTAGATTAACTCACTCAGAGGATCTTGTTAGTTCAGTCTGAAGGTGGATCTGATCGTCTGTCTGTGGTTCTGTCCTGGTTTGTCTCAGGTGAGTCAGGTGAGGGCGGAGCTTTGTCAGACCTCTGCTGAATGCTGTTGGTTCACATGTGACTCAGGGAGTGTTTCAGTCCAAAGTACTGATATATTGCTGGAAATGTAATCTGACACTTGTTGATGTTGTTGGAGGGGCTAAAGTCCAATCAGAACCAGCGCCAGCACTGTCTGAACTGTAGTTTTCTCTATTATATTATTACTGATACTAAAAGTTCATTTTTTTCTGAAATTTGTTCTGTTTATTTGTTGTCCAGCTTTGATCCAAAAACAAATTACAAACGTTTATTTGACATAACTCATTTTAAATGAGAACAATCTGTATGAAAGTATTCAGATTGAGCCACACTGAGATATTTAGATCACAATATTTGTTGTATTGAAAGACAGGAAGCAGTGAAACAGGTGTTTCTGTTGACCAGTTACTTTCACACAGTCTGTTTTGTTCATTTAATATTCATTTGTCCTCAGTAAGAGACTGAGAGTTTAGTCACACTGACTGAAGACTGATGCAACTGTTTATGACCCAAGTGCCCAACAATCAGCATTAAAGGGACGTTACGTAGTTTTGGAGAAATTCCAACTCAGTATTTCAACTTTTCTCCATGAGTGAATAAACAAGCTGCTCTCAGAGGAAAATAAGGTCCCAGAACACTGTTAAACTAGAAAGGAGGCAGGGTCCGCCACATATAAACAGTAAAACAGTATAAATTATGTTTTTGTCCTTTAAGGTCAGTTTGTTTATTCAGTTTATGCAGTCATGTAAAAAGAATCAGCCAATGAGGATCTTTGTCTTCTGACTGAAGTTATATTTTAGTGACACATGAGGAGAGTATGGAGGTGGAGAACTGAAGTGGATTCAATTCTCTGCTCACATAAAAACACTTTATTATAACCACGTGATTATCTCATTTACTCACCAACGTTAAGTCTTGAATGTGTGATGCTTAGATCATTTTTACTCTAACAACAATTTAATTTTATTACCTTGTTATCTAAGATTTAGTTTTTTTAAATCACATCTCAAGAACAAATCTAATGTTCATTACTTCATCATTTACACAAAATGTGTTTTTCTGCCATTGTGGTCAGTTATGTTAATAATGATCAGATATAGCAGATTCTGTTTTGAATATTTGTCCACACAAGAATCATTTGAGTTGATTGAGTTATTTTTATTTCTCACTTTTTTACATTTTTAAAGTTTTTATGATTGAAACACAATAATATACATGATAGTAACACACACACACACACACACACACAGATACAATACATACCAGTTGTGTTACCTAGATCATTAATTGTGCCTTGTGTATTGCGAGGCCCAACATAATGGTGCCCCCTGTGAGGCAGTGTACTGTTGGCATCATTCATGAAAGTGCAATATTAATTTCAGCATCATTTGGACAGTGGTATAATTTGAGATTCACATCTTGAACCATTTAGCCAAAACTCTTTACATTTAACCACTAACCTACTACAGGAGAAGACGTCCATTTCTACAAACAATTGCAGTGTGATGAGAATTGATTTATCAATCAAATTTATAACCCATTTGATTAACCAAAATCTTTAAGGTTATAAACTGCCACTTTGAGCCATTTGCTATTGCCGCTTTTGATTCAAGTTGAAAGTGCTGTATAGAAATTGTGCCAATTTCAGGTCAGCATTTGAATATCCCGTATTCATTACATTGTAGTCAAGCTGTCATAATTTGATGACAATTTAAGTGTTCCTCATATTAATCACACCGTTTCCCCGGCCCTGTGATGTATAGAAGTTATATCTGGCTATTACTGCCTTGCATTTCGAGCAAACTCCAGCGCCTTCCTTGTTCTTCCTCTCTTAATATAAACTGTCAAGAACTCCAAAATTCTTTAACCATTACTAGCTGTTATGTTAAATTTGGTTGAAGTTATTAAGTTAATTATTAATCAGAGTAATAAACAGTTGAAGTGAACACCACAGCCCTTTTATTCGGTTTTCTCTGGTCATGTAGCATCAAGTTAAAATTTTTTGTCTTTCTACTGCAGAGAGAGAAAGTTTTATTTAAGGGCCGTCTGTCCAGAGATGAAATACTTCTTTACCTGCTCTGTTCTACTGTCACACACACCTTCAGGGGTGATATCTTCACTGGGAGTTCATCCACATTTAAAAAGACTGGAAACATCCTCTCAGTGAAAGTGTGTGTGAAGGTGTGTATGTGTGTGTTAGTATCAGGATCAGAGAATGACAGCTTTCCTCTGTTCCAGTCCAGATTCACTCTGATCCTCTGGAGCTTCTTCTGCACTACGAGATCAGTGGGTGGTGGTGATGGTGACCGCACCGAGTATTTACCTTTGTGTAACAATATTACCCATAATCCAGACTTTATGCTTCCCTTCCTCTTGACAGACTCTGCTAACACACCCAGTACCCAGACTGTACTGTCTCCAACCTCGATGTCCCAGCTGTGAGTCCCTGAGTTAAAGCCCTCAGAGCCCAGGACAGACCTGTAATAATCAAACCTCTCTGGATTATCAGGAAGCTGCTGTTTCTCTCCTTGTCTCACACTGCTCAGATCTTCAGACAGGATGAGGTTTGGATGAGCAGTGTTTGGGTCCAGAACCACAGGAGTGTAGGAGACCATGTCCTTCATCTTGTTCCAGATGTTGAAGCTCAGGTTGCCCAGGTGTTTGGCCTGGTCTATCAGAGCTCCTGAGGGCAGCTGTGGATCCTCCAGCAGGGGGCGCTGCTGGACTCTTTCCACTGCAGCCTTGTAGTTGTGCAGGAATGAGACGTCTTCAGCTCTCAGCTGCTCCTCTGTGGCTCTGACTGTGTGTGAAAGAGCTGCTATCTCTCTGCTCAGAGCCTCCATCTTCTCCTTCATCATCTGACTCTTCTGCTCCTCTTCCTCCCTCAGTGCAGCCATCCTGGCCTCCTCTTCCTCTTCTAGAAACTCGTGAAGCCTCTTAAACTGATCCTTAATCTGCCTCTCTGTGTGTCGGGCCTGGACCTTCATGTGTTCTGCTGTCCGATCAAACTTCACTTTAACTTCTTCAAAAACCTTTAACTTCTCCGTCAAAGGCTCCAGAATTTCCTGAAGTTCCTTCTTGTGTTGTTGTGCAACTTCATCGATGGGTCTGAATCTGTGGTTGGTGTGTTGTTCTGAGTCTCTGCAGACGAGACACACCAGCTGCTGATGGTCCAGACAGAAGAGTTTGAGTTTCTCAGAGTGCCGACTGCAGAGATCCTCTGAAGGTCTCTGATTTCTCTCCTGTAAGAAGGTCTCACACAGGTTCTTTAACGTCAAGTTAGGAGGTATAATGTTCTTTGAAGATCTTCTCTTACAAACTGGACACTCTCTGATCTCTTTCTCTGCCCAGCAGCTCTGCAGACAGTCTTTACAGAAGTTGTGGCTACATGACAGAATGACAGGATCTTTAAAGATGTCAAGGCAGACAGGACAACAGAGATCCTCCTCTAACCTGGAAGCCATTTAGTCTCTGAGTGACGCTGTGAACACAGCAGACAGTACAGTCAGTCACAGCTCCACTTCCTCTTTCACTTCACTCAAGTTTACTTTGAGTTCTGATTCTGGTCGGACTCACCTTCAGTGTGTGGAGCGTCTGCAGTGTTGAAGTTTCCTCCTCGTCTCTCCTGTAGATGAACTCACTCAGAGGACGTTGTTAGTTCAGTCTGAAGGTGGATCTGATCGTCTGTCTGCAGTTCTGTACTGAAAGAGACACACATGCCCAAAAACTGTTTCCTGGTTTGTCTCAGGTGAGTCAGGTGAGGGCGGAGCTTTGTCAGACATCTTCGGAATGCTGTTGGTTCACATGTGACTCAGGGAGTGTTTCATCCAAAGAACTGATTCATTGCTGGAAATGTGATCTGATACACTTGGTGATGTTGTTTGAGAGGCTATAGTCCAATCAGAACCAGCATCAGCACTGTCTGAACTGTAGTGTTCTCTATTATATTATTACTGATACTAAAGGTTCATCATTTTCTGAAACTTGTCAAGAGGAAATATTAACCTCAAAATATATTAACTTAACACCAATATCTTCATGTTCTGTTTATTTGTTGTCCAGCCTCGATCCAAAAACAAATTACAAACATTTATTTAACATAACTCATTTTAAATGAGAACAACAAATGAGATTCTCTGGCGCTGTGGGAGACGGCTGCCTCTCCAGTAGCTCTTGAATTTCCTGAGGGAGTCATCCCAAGGGATAAATAAAGTCTAAGTCCAAGTCTAAGTCTATGTGTATGAAAGTATTCAGATTGAGCCACACTGAGATATTTAGATCACAATATTTGTTGTACTGAAAGACAGGAAGCAGTGAAACAGGTGTTTCTGTTGACCAGTTACTTTCACACAGAGTCTGTTTTTCACTTAATATATTACATTTGTCCTCAGTAAGAGACTGAGAGTTTAGTCACACTGACTAAAGACAAATGCAACTGTTTGTGACCCAAGTGCCCAATAATCAGCATCAAACGGGTGCTACGTAGTTTTGGAGAAATTCCAACTCAACTGATGGAGACTGAGAACAGACTTTCTTACTTTAATACATCAAAAGGGAAATAAAGAGACATTTACAGTATTTTCGATCATTCAATATATTTATTTCAATACAAACATTTCATATGTGTAATAAAACTTTGATTTTATTATCTGGACTCAAATTTGAAATAAAGTTTTGGGATCTGAACAAAGAAACATGCAATTATTGATTGATTGATTGATTTGTGCACATCCTTAAATTTGGTTCTTCATGGTCTCATTTTAGTTATGAAAAGGTCGACAATAGAAACACAAAGCAAACTTTCAAACAAACCAAAAACAAAATGTAAAAAATTAACAGACGTGTTTTGTGAATAATGAGACAGCAGGAGGAGCAGGTGAAGCTTAACGGCTTGAATTCTGTGTTTTTAATTTAAATAAAAACATGTTGGCAACATTTTTATATTGAGAAATCATTTTAGAAGTAAAACATCTACAGAGCTCATAGAACGGTGCAGAATAAAAGTCCCTCTTTTCCTTAAAACCATTATTATGATTGTGAATAAATTACTTTAAAATGTTTTTTAGGTCCAAATGAATTGTTCTGTTTATCTCTGTGTCAGAATTCTGACAGTTGGTTCAGCTTCTAACAAGGTTTATCTGCCAATAGTATAACACAGTGTTGGGACCCACAGATGAAGTCATTCATTGTGGATTTCTAAATGGACTCTGAACTGAACTCAGTGTCCCAGAATTGCCCATTCTTCACACATAGGTGCAAAATTCAGCTTTGAGCTACAATTGGTCAGGGTGACAGACCCCCCTCTGATCAGATACTCAAACCTTCAGCGCCTTCCTTTGTTCTTCCTCTCCTAATCTACACTGTCAGGAACACCAAAATCCTTCAACCATTACTAGCTGTTATGGTAAATTTGGTTGTAATTATTAAGTGAATTATTAATCAGAGTTCTAAACAGTTAAGTACCTTTTTATAAGACTGAATAATTGAATTGGCTATATTTTCCCTTCTTCAAGGGTGGTGCCCCAAGGTGATCTAATGTGAATTGGGTCATATTATTTATCATAATTAATGATTATCCCTGAAAATCATTAATTATTATTGATAGCCAAATTTAACCTAAAACTCCCTTTTAATGTTGCATAGACACTACTTAATTGTGCCTTGTGTATTGCAGGGCACAACACAATGGTGCCCCGTATGAGGAAGTGTACTGTTGGCAATCACTCATAAATGTGCAAGATTAATTTCAGCATTATTTGGACAGTGCTATAATTTGAGATTCACATCTTGAACCCTTTAACCAAACGTATTTACATTTAACCACTAACCTACTACAGGAGAAGACGTCCATTTGTACTTACAAACAATTGCAGTGTGATGAGAATTGATTTATCAATCAAATTTATAACGGATTTGATGAACCAAAAACTTTTAGGTTATTAACTGCCACTTTGAGCCATTTGCTACCGCCGCTATCGATTCAAGTTGAAAGTGCTCTGTAGAAACTGTGCCAATTTCAGGTCAGCATTTGAATATTCCATATTCATTACATTGTAGTCAAGCTGTCATAATTTGATGACAATTTAAGTGTTCCTCCTGTTAATCACAGCGTTCCACCAGCCCTGTGATGTATAGAAGTTATATCTTGCTATTACTGCCTTGCATTTCGAGCAAACTCCAGCACCTTCCTTGTTCTTCCTTTCTTACTCTACACTGTCAAGAACTCCAAGATTCTTCCACCATTACTAGCTGTTATGGTAAATTAGGTTGAAGTTATAAAGTTAATTATTAATCAGAGTTATAGACAGTTTGGTACCTTTTTATGAGACTTAATTATTGAATTGGCTATCGTTTCCCTTCTTCAAGGGTGGTGCCCCGAGGTGATCTAATGTAAATTGGATAATATTATTTATCATAATGAATAATTATACCTGATAATTATTAATCATTATTGATGGCAAAATTTAACCTAAAACTCCCTTTTAATGTTGCATAAACACTACTTAATTGTGCGTTGTGTAAGGAAAAGGCCGAACAAAAGCTTGTATCACGTGGTGTCTGAGTGTCGTAGTTGCCAGTTTGTGGGGAAAAAGATTAATGTTTCAGCAGCTCACGTTAGTAAAGTCAGCTAGTGCACAAACTGGCAACCACCTGAGGGGGCAGATGATTGGATCAACAGCGGTGTTGTGACGTGAATGTGATAGAAGGAGGAGATGGACCGCCACATTTAGAGCCTGAATGTTTTCGATAACACCTTTAAAGAAACAACATTGTGGATATTATAGTTTTTTCACCGTTAAGCTGCAACACAATATTGTTCGTCACCATCTGGCCGCCTCACTGTCTCCTCTTTCAGAACTTTCTCTGAGCCAAAACCAAGCCCTGTCCAATCCGGTGCAGAGCTGTGCACTCTGGGTGTTGTAGTCTTTCTACCTTCTGACGAGAAGTGAACACCACAGCCCTTTTACTCTGTTTTCTCTGCTCATGTAGCATCAAGTTCAAAACTATTTGTCTTCCTACTGCAGAGAGAAAGTTTTATTCAAGGGCCGTCTTTCCAGAGATGAAATACTTTTTTTACCTGCTCTGTTCCACTGTCACACACACCTTCAGGGGTGATATCTTCAGTTTATCCACAGTACTAATGAATGGAAACATCCTCTCAGTGAAAGTGTGTGTGAAGGTGCGTAGGTGTGTGTTAGTATCAGGATCAGAGAACGACAGCTTTCCTCTGTTCCAGTCCAGATTCACTCTGATCCTCTGGAGCTTCTTCTGCACTACGAGATCAGTTTCTGAAGCTGATGATGACAGCACCAAGTATTTACCATTGTATAATTTTATTCTCCAGAATCCAGACTGTGTGCTTCCCTTCCTCTTGACAGACTCTGCTAACACACCCAGTGACCAGACTGTACTGTCTCCAACCTCGACGTCCCAGCTGTGAGTCCCTGAGTTAAAGCCCTCAGAACCCAGGACAACCCCGTAAAAATTAAACCTCTCTGGATTATCAGGAAGCTGCTGTCTCTGTCCTCCTCTCACACTGCTTAGATCTTCAGACAGGATGAGTTCTGGATGAGCAGTGTTTGGGTCCAGAATCACAGGAGTGTAGGAGACCATGTCCTTCATCTTGTTCCAGATGTTGAAGCTCAGGTTGCCCAGGTGTTTGGCCTGGTCTATCAGAGCTCCTGAGGGCAGCTGTGGATCCTCCAGCAGGGGGCGCTGCTGGACTCTTTCCACTGCAGCCTTGTAGTTGTGCAGGAATGAGACGTCTTCAGCTCTCAGCTGCTCCTCTGTGGCTCTGACTGTGTGTGAAAGAGCTGCTATCTCTCTGCTCAGAGCCTCCATCTTCTCCTTCATCATCTGACTCTTCTGCTCCTCTTCCTCCCTCACTGCAGCCATCCTGGCCTCCTCTTCCTCTTCTAGAAACTGGTGAAGCTTCTTAAACTGATCCTTAATCTGCCTCTTTGTGCGTCGGGCCTGGACCCTCATGTGTCCTGCTGTATGATCAAACTTCACTTTAACTTCTTCAAAAACCTTTAACTTCTCCTTTAAAGGCTCCAGAATTTCCTGAAGTTTCTTCTTGTGTTGTCGTGCAACTTCATCGATGGGTCTGAATCTGTGGTTGGTGTGTTGTTTTGAGTCTCTGCAGACGAGACACACCGGCTGCTGATGGTCCAGACAGAAGAGTTTGAGTTTCTCAGAGTGCCGACTGCAGAGATCCTCTGAAGCTCTCTGATCTCTCTCCTGTAAGAAGGTCTCACACAGGTTCTTTAATGCCAGGTTTACAGCTGGTTGATCCTTTGAAGATCTTCTCTTACAAACTGGACACTCCTGTGTTTGTCTCTTTGTCCACCAGCTCTGCAGACAGTCTTTACAGAAGCTGTGGCTACATGACAGAACAACAGGCTGTCTGAAGACATCATGACACACCGGACAGCAGAGATCCTCCTCTAACCTGGAAGCCATTATAGTCTCTGAGTGACGCTGTGAACACAGCAGACAGTACAGTCAGTCACAGCTCCACTTCCTCCTTCACTTCATTGTTTACTTTACTGTTTACAAGTTTACTTTCAGTTCTGGTTCTGGTTGGACTCACCTTCAGTGTGTGGATCGTCTGCAGTGTTGTAGTTTCCTCCTCCTCTCTCCTGGATCTGATCGTCTGTCTGTGGATCTGTACTAAAGACACACACACACACACCCAAAAACTGTTTCCAAGTTTGTCTCAGGTGAGTCAGGTGAGGGCGGAGCTTTGTCAGACCTCTGCTGAATGCTGTTGGTTCACATGTGACTCAGGGGAGTGTTTCAGTCCACAGAACTGATTTATTGCTGGAAATGTAATATGATACATTTGTTGATGTTGTTGGAGAGGCTATAGTCCAATCAGAACCAGCGCCAGCACTGCCTGAA
>JBBNBP010000383.1:0-40209 GCA_039737535.1 Lagodon rhomboides
TAGAGACCAAGAATGTAAACTCCAACAACACTCGCTGCAGTGATTATGGCATACAAGAGTGATGTGTCCAAATAAGGTGGTTCTGGGCTCATCTTCTTCCAGCAATACAAACCGCAGAGGACGGAAATATCAGCCAGTATGTACGCATGATAGAGCAGAGTCCGGTACCTCGTCTTCCCCTTGACCACATTAAACCAGTTGAAATACCAAATGAGGCCTACAGTGGCTCGGTAAAGCCACTCTCCGAAGGGGCTTTCCATGAAATCGGTCTCGGATCGGCAGGCGAAGACGAAGAAAAGTATCCAAGAGCAAATGAAGTGGGGGAGAATGAAGCAGGGCAGCACGGAGGCGAACAGGGCGAGGGCGGTGATGCGAGGCGTGATGAGAAGCAGGTTCCAGAGGAAGTAGACCACCGACGAGGCCACCTGCTGCTTCTCCTTGTCAGGCAGGAAGGAGCGCAGGGAGCGGTAGTACATGGTGACTCTGAAGGCGATGGCTGAGGCTGACCCCAGGGCCTTCAGCACTGAGGGGAGAAGACAGAGACGTCATTAGAAAAGCGACAACAGAAAAGAATGAATAAATGGAGCCGGTTTTTAAATCTCCGAAAATATACTTTCACTTCAGTTCATTTTTGATGAATTAAAGCACTCGACAGATAGCAGAAGTGAAAAAATAAAGGAGTAAACCAGAGTGAAGAGGATATTGCATGACTCAGATAAAGAAGGGTCAGTCCAATGTGACATATTTCCATTTAGGGCATTTAGCAGACGCTTTCGTTTATATCTCTCCAGTCATGTCACTTCCTTCCTTATTTCTGGGTTGTTATTGGACGGCTGCGACGTCTTTTTCCACAAGTTGTATGAAAATTATCCTGAATAGCCAAGAAAAGTTTTCTTGAAGGTAGAATTGCATTTAGTTATTTTTACCGCTTGGAGCTACACAAAGATAGAAGGCGCTGCCTGGAATCTCCATGGCTCAATTCCAAGACATGAGTAACACCTGTACTGCACCTGTCACGGCATCGAGCTGGTTGCGCTGCAGAATGATGGTGAGCATGAGGAGGAGCTGAGGGCAGCTCTCTGAAAACGTCTCAATGAGCCGCAGCATGCTGAGGTCGTGGCTCAGGTAGACCGCGAACTCCTCGCTGTCACGGAACTCTGTCAAAAGGCTGCGTATGGAGACCTCGAAGACACCTGCATGCCTAGAAACACACAGTAAAAATATTGTTATCATCACATATCAATATAAAAAACAGTTCTAACACAGACATACACACAAGAAAAGATATTCTTTATGATTTATGTGGAGCCACCTGATGTCAACAAAACCAGTTTTGCAAAGATAATCAGATTATCATCTGTGAGGAAGGAAACTGTGATTGAGCCCATATTTCTGCCATTACTGAATCACTGTGGGAACAAAAACCCAACGACACACAAAAAAAGGCTACGTTGCACTTAAACTTCCTGTGTCATGCACTGTGTGAAGAGGAAATGAAAAAAGCGATGCAATCCATCGTGGAATATTACATAACATTGTGTTTTCTCCAACTACTTGATATCGGAGCACAATTCCTGAAACGATTTTCCCGTTTACTGTATGCTAAAACTACACAAGTAGGAAGTGCAGCACGATGGTGCCACAGTTTTCCTTTCAGATTATTTGTTGGCATTTCCCATGAATGGATTTTCATGAATAGAGTGAGCAACCAGGGTGGAATTCTCAGATAAAGAGCCAAACATCGAAAGAGAAACAACAGCTTCATTTCAAACCCTTTAGTTCCCGGCATCCACACCCAGTTTTCCACTCAAACTACCGAGCAGAGCAGAAAGAAAAGCAGCCTGAGGTTATTTAAAAACACAAACATTGTTACAAAATACAAAGCTACACAACCTGAAGTAGATTCCTAGTTGCAGCACATGGAGCAGCCCTAGTGGACCCACGCTCAGGCATTTCTCAACCGTCGTGTGTCGCTTAAAGTCCTCGTAGCGGTACCAGAGCCAGCTGAAGGTATGGACAAGAACAGACGAGCCCACGAGAAACAGCAGCAGGAAACCGAGGCACACGTAGGCTTTTTCATTGTAGAAAATCACCACAGCATATACATTCAGCGCGATGTCGAGAACTAAGAAATCCAGACCCAGGCAGGTGAAGAAGAAGTCCTGCGGGGACAACTTAAACCCAGCAAGTGTGCCTGTCATAATGAGCTTCCTCCACGTCCCCTTTAAGCGCCTGCAGGGAGCACAGCTACATACTTCAGGAAACAGCTGTGTACACGAAAAACCTCGGAGGGGTTTGAGAGGCAACCGAAAGTAAGGAAGGAGCGAAGTTCACATTTAAATCCTGTGTAACCCCTCCTACTAAATGACCCTCCTTCAGGGATATTTGACACCTTAAAGAGATACCGTAGTAGTGCGTTCATTACCAGCTTACATAATAACTCAAACTGAAAGCTGTCACTTTAACAATCAACGCTGTTAATTTATGACATTACCACGGAACAAAGGGAGGAACTGAGCTGTAAGTCATCCCAATCAGAGTCACAGAAAGAAACACAAGTTAAAAGAGATAACACAACATCGTTCCACTTTAATAATTGCACATGGCAAATGAGGTAAAAGATTAACAACCAGCAGTGACCTTGACTTTTGGTTTCAGCAGAGAAGTGGATCCACAAACACTGGCCCTCATTTATCAAACGAGCGTACGACAGAAAACTGGGCGTACGGTCATTTCCACGCAAAGTTCGGCATTTATCAATTTGGACGTGAGCGGAGACTACGATCAAATCTCACGTCAGGTCTCAACTCGTGTACGCAAGTTTTCAAGTCGTGTTGATTTGCGGTGCAGCATAGTAAATCTGGCGGAGTCCGAGAATTGTTATTAGACCATATATAAAAGGTAGCCTACTAGTTTCAAATAGTTTGCAATTAACAGGGTTAACAGTTTACTGCTGTAACATTAATTTCTCTTTCATTTTGAGAAAGATTTTGAGGCAGGTGACATAATTACAAGCAATACATGCAATGATTCATGTGCTCGGTAACAAAGGTTATCCCCTCAAGGAATACCTGGTAACTCGCAGGAGCGCAGATTCAACCATGCGCATTTACGCATACGGGCCACGTTGGAGCGCTGCATGGGGTTGCTTAAGGGCAGATGGCTCTGTCTAGGATCCGCGGGGGAAACCCTATTGTACACGCCAGAGAAAGTCTGCAACATCATTTTAGCCTGTGGGGTTCTGCACATTACTGCGCAAAACAGGGAGCCATTTGATGTCCCGGTGCAGCCAGATGAACCTCTGTCCAGAGAGCCTGGTCAGCAGAGCCCCAACTGGAGGCTGCACAAGGGAGACAGGACCTCATTCATCGCTTCTAAAATGTTAAGTGTTAAATACTTATGTTTGGCGATTATTCAATACAGGGAAAACACAACGTTTAGTCAAACATTTTACTCATGTGATGCACGTTTCAGGTTTTCGTTTCTCTTTTAAAGTGTTGTTTATTGCTGTAAGTGAGCGATTTATCTCCGCCACTGACCGACACATTTCGGTTTGTATTTCCAAGACCTCTGCTGACAGAATCCAGGGTCGTGGTGGTGTGCCTACACGGGCGGCGGAGGACACGCGCCCGCACACACAGCTCACATTTGACTGCTCTGTGGGACTGGCTCCTGACCGGTTTCTTCAGCCGCAGCCTGAACAACGCCACTCGTGCCTGGCTCCGATTGATCTGAAACATCATTTAAATAAAGAAATAAACTCTGACTGCAACCGTAAAATAACCCTTATTTATTTAAATATAGGCTAAACCCAAAATGCTTCAAGCATTCAGGTCGGAGAAGTTCCTCTTCTTGGACGTATTACGCATCTCCATGTCGTAAACTCTAGGGGCGAGGCCTCTAAACTGAGAATATTTAAGGGCGTGGTATTTAAATGACGACTGCTTTCAGCCGCCGCATTTATCAACGCCCGATCATTCTTACGCTGTGATCGGCGAGATACGAACGTTTCATGAATCACACGTGAACCCTGTCGTAAGATGATTTCTGCGCTCAGATCTGCGCTGGTTTCTTTTTTTCTTTTGAACAAGGTCTTTTTTTTTTATTTTCAAATATAACAAACAAAGAAAATACAATTCACACATTGGACAATCAAGTCTAGATCCTGTCCATACAAACAAACCTCCCACTGCCCCCCACCCACCTGTACTGGACAAAGCAGAATTCAATACATTCAGACATCAACATACACACAGACAAAGATATAAAAAAAAAAAAAAAACCACAGGTACACATAAACACTTGGGTTACATACATATGTTAATAGCTGCCGTGTCTTCAACAAAGGAAATAAATGGCTGCCAGATGGCATAGAATTTCCTGGTAGTCCCTCTTACAGTATATCTAATTTTTCTAAATGAACATGCCTCATGACCTCCCTAATCCACTGGCCATAAGTCGGGGGGAAAGCATCCTTCCATTTAAACAGGATAAGTCTCCTGGCCAACAGAGAGCAGAAGGCCATCATGCCTAGGTGGTTCCCAGAGAAAGTGACACCCACCGGAGCCACACCAAACAATGAGATCAAGGGAGATGGGTGCACCGTTTTCCCACATATTTCAGAGAATGCCTCAAAGATAGAATGCCAAAAACCACTTAACGTAGGGCACGACCAAAACATGTGCAGTAATGTGGCAGGGGCTTGTCTACATCGGTCACATGTGGGGTCAATACCCGTCTTAATCCTAGACAATCTATCTTTGGTCCAGTGAAGACGATGAACTATTTTGAATTGAACCACAGTGTGTCTGAGGCATATAGAGGAAGAATAAATTCGCTGAATAATTTTTTGCCATAAATCCTCTGGAATCATTTCATCTAGGTCAGTTTCCCACTTTAACCTCAGGCTATCCAAACTGTTCATGTTATGTGTATTGAGTAATGTATAAACTCTGCCTATAATTTTTTTCATGTTAACTTTACATTTTAAAATAGTTTCAAGCAGAGATTCAGGAGGGCTCAGTGGGAAACAGTTGGAGTTGGAAGCCACAAAGCCTCTAAGTTGCAAATACCTGTAGAAGAGTGATTTGTGAAGACCATATTTCTGTTTTAACTGTGCAAAAGAGGCAAACTTGTTTTCAATGTAGAGGTCAGACAGTGCACCCACTCCACTCCTTACCCACACATTAAACGCTTCATCCATCATTGACGGAGCAAACATATGATTCTTTATCAATGGTGCAGCCAGTGAAAGGTCAGTGAACTTAAAGGCCCTTCTAAACTGGTTCCAGATTTTAATTGAATGGATAACAACTGGATTAGTGGTGAAGACTGAAATAGGCTGTTCCAGAGGTAATTTGGAACATAATAGAGCTGCTGGGGAAGAAGATCCGATGGATGCCCTCTCCAACCCTGTCCATTCAGCAACATCCGAACCATCATCTCTCAACCAGTACAGCAAAGCTCTTATATTGGCAGCCCAGTGGTAATACATAAAATTTGGAAGAGCCATACCACCCATCGAGCGAGGACTCTGTAAGATATTTTTATTAATCCTGGGCTGCTTTTTATGCCAAATAAATGATGAAATCTGACTGTTCAAATTGGAGAAAAAAGATTTTGTTAGAAAAATAGGGAGACACTGAAATAAATATAAAAACTTAGGGAGAACGTTCATCTTAATCGTATTGATCCTACCCCCTAAGGAGAGAGGGAGGGGATCCCAAAGCTCCAAATCTCGTTTGAGATTACTTAAGAGAGGATGATAATTAGCCTTATAGAGATCTTTGTGCTTACGTGTGACCCAAATACCTAAATATTTTATTTTGTTAGGACTAAATTTAAAAGGGTTCGTCCCAAAGTATGATCTGTCTACAGAGGAGATAGGCATAAGTTCGCTTTTCTCAAAATTGACTTTATAGCCAGAAAAATTTCCGAACTTTGTGAGTAGAGTCGATAATTCAGGAAGGCTTGAAAGGGGGTCCGATATAAATAATAACATGTCATCGGCATATAGTGAGACTTTATGCTCCAAACCTGCCCGGTGTATCCCCGCGATGGTGTGGCACTGCCTCAAGGCTAATGCAAGTGGCTCAAGTGCAACAGCAAACAAAAGTGGTGACAGAGGGCACCCCTGTCTCGTACCCCGCTTCAGCTCAAAATAGGTGGATAAATTATTATTGGTGCGAACTGCAGCCATCGGGAGTGTGTATAGGATTCTAATCCAGGAGATGAATTTAGGGCCAAAATTAAACGCCTCCAACGTCCTGAAGAGATAGTCCCACTCCACCCGATCAAACGCTTTTTCAGCATCGAGTGAAAGCATCACCTCAATGTTCCCAGGATCGGGTGGAGAGGGACAATAAAGGATATTAAATAAACGCCTGATATTAAAAAATGAATAGCGATTTTTAATAAATCCTGTCTGGTCGGATGAGATAATAGAAGGGATAATGTTTTTCAAGACGGAGCGCCAAAATCTTGGCAAGAATCTTTGCGTCTGTATTCAGCAGCGAAACAGGGCGGTATGAGCTACAATTGAGGGGATTTCTATCCTTCTTAAGTAATAAAGAAATGACTGCTTGACGCATAGTTAGGGGCAAGGAATTGGTGACTAATGATTCTTCAAACACTGACAATAACAAAGGAGCTAGCTGGTTGGAAAACTTTTTGAAAAATTCATTTGGGAAACCGTCTGGCCCAGGAGGTTTGCCACTTTGCATGGCACCAATTGCTGACACTATCTCCTGAAGTGAAAAATCCCTTTCCAGTTCAGCCGAGAGTTCTACACTTACAGAAGGTATTTTCAGGGATTTAAAAAAGTCCTCTGAGGACAGAGGGGATTGGTGGGCACATCTGAAGTGTAAATGACCTTTAATATTAACAGTGTATATCTATAAATGTGTTTTTATGTTTACTTATTCTCTTAAAGCCAGGCTTTTATTTTAAGCAGACGGATGTTTAGTGCTTTTATTTTGAAGGCGTCTTTTGCCGAAACCGCCACACATCCGGTGCTTCTTTACCGCCAGTAGAAGGTGTGCCCATAGATATCTATAAGAAAGGCTAGATGGCTCGAGGCGGAGTCACCAGCGTCCCTATACGGCGGCCATCTTACCACAGGCAGCTCGCCCACTCATAACATCAGAGTCTATGGTGCATGTAGCATTTAAATAACCATAGATTGCTTAATTTTAAACCGATTTTCAAACGGTTTAGTTTGTTATAAACCTCAGAGTTGTAGTTATGTTCCTGGCATACGCAAAAATAATTTTAACATTTTAACTCAAAATTATTTTCTGAGTATGCAGGAACATGACTACAACTCTGAGTTTATAACAAACCAAACCGTTTGAAATCGGTTTAAAATTAAGCAATCTATGGTTATTTAAATGCTACATGCACCATAGACTCTGATATTATAGTGGGCGAGCTGCTGTGGTAAGATGGCCGCCATACGAGGACGTCGGTCTCCATTGGCTAACAGCGTGCGTGAGCCATCTAGTGTTTATATATATCTATGGTGTGCCGGCAAGGAGAAAGTGTGTATGCGAGACAAAAAGAGTGTCTGCGACGCTTAAGTGTGCCTAACTACAAAAATGCCCTAGCACCTGGCTGAGAAAGGGGCACAAGGTTTGTTGTTGTTGCCATTTTGTGCCGTGTTTGTGTCCGGCTCCAGTTTGGTTGCTATAAATATGTTTTATATGAAGTCTGCTAAAGTTACAATAAGTTTATTAGAACAAATATAAAGTAGTAACTGTATTTTATTTTATTTCTTTATAGCTCTTACGGTGTGTTTGCATTGAATACGGCTCAACAAATAAAAGCATTGTAAACCATCAGTTTGAGAGTACAACCTCCATTCAGTCGGGGATGCTACAGTAAGAGCTTCACCTCATCCGTCACATCACGCCGCTGACCAAGGACAACTGCAGAGGGACCTGATGTGATGGTCAAGGATTGTGGTACCTCTTCACAACATGGAAGCATCAGTAAAGACGCCTCCAGACGACAGAGACTCTGAACAGATGAAGGATACTGAAGAGGAGGATCTTCGTCGCTCTGGTCGCATACGGAATCCCACGGAAAAGATGCTTGCATATCATAAGGAGGAGGCTCACAAAAAGGAGAAAAGGTTGACTCACCTGTATGAACAATGGAAGGTCCAGGCACGTAAGGCTAGAGAACAGTTAAAGTTAAACATTTCTGAAAGTGACATTGCAAATCTGATAGACACACTAGAAGAAGGACAAAACTGTGTTATAAACCTGTACATAGAAATCAGAGCTCACCTCACTCCATCTAGTGAGACAAGACGTCGTATTGATGCCTGTGAGGCAGTGACAAGAGACATTGTTAAAATTGCTTTTGAAAGGATATCAGGTATAGATGGAGAATTTGATAGTGAAGCAGTAAAGCAACGTCTTCATGAGCTTCTTAACAGAGACTATGCTCGCTCCATCTATGGATCCACAGCTTCACCTCCAAGTCAACACTCAAGTAAAGGTTCCAGTCAACACTCTTTCATAGCAGCAAAAAGAGCAGATGCTGCAGCAGAATTAGCAGCAAAGGAAGCAGAGTATGAAGTGTTACTAAAAGAGGAGAAACAAAAGGAAAAGATTCAACTTCTGGAGGATCAACAAAGAAAGGAACTTGAGGCTCAAAAACGTGAGTTGGAAAGATTAAAGGCAGAGAAGGACATTAAAGCTGCACGAGCGAGGTTCACAACTTATGATCAGGAAGTAATACAGGAGGCAAGTGTTAATTTTGCTGATCAGATGAGAACAAGAGAACATCAGTATGTGCATCCTCCTCCTTCAGCTCTCATACAGCAGCCCACTGACATCACAGTGACAGCATCACCTGCAAGGACAGATGTAAGTTGTCTGGCTCAAGCAGTCCAAGATAGCATAGCTCTGAACAGGCTCCCAGTGCCAGAACCGTCTGTATTTACTGGTGACCCTATCCAGTTCATTGAGTGGAAGGCTTCCTTCACATCCCTCATAGACAAAAGGAACATTGCTTCAGCTGACAAATTGCATTATTTGAAAAAATATGTAGCAGGTCCAGCTCGAAAGACACTTGATGGCATATTTTATAGAAATGATGATGAAGCCTATAAAGATGGATGGAACCGTCTCAACCACAGGTATGGTCAGCCGTTTGTTGTACAAAAGGCATTCAGGGAAAAACTAGCAAACTGGCCAAGGATCCAACCCAGAGATGCTGAGGGACTCAGAGCTTTCGCTGATTTCTTACACTCATGTCTGGAAGCCATGCCTTATGTTAAAGGTCTGAACATTTTGAACGATTGTGAAGAAAACCAAAAATTGGTTCAAAAGCTACCAGATTGGGCAGCATCACAGTGGAACCGCAAAGTCACTCAAGTCATGAGAGAGGACCAGGAGTTTCCCAGCTTCCAGGAGTTTGTCTTCTTCATTGTAACAGAGGCAGAAATTGCATGTAATCCTATTACTTCATTCCACGCTCTCCACTCATCAGAGGCTAGCTCATCACGTCATCTGAAAGAAAAGAAATGTAAATCCAGTGTTTATCATACACAGACAGTTACAGACACTGAAACACAAGGACAGTTAAAAACAAGTTTAAAGCCACCATGTGTGTTTTGTCAAGACAATAAACATCAACTTCACCGCTGTCCTGAGTTTAAAGGCAAAGCTCTGGAGGAACGACGGAAATATGTGAGAGAAAAGAAACTTTGTTATGGCTGCCTGAGGATGGGCCATAATGCCAAGGACTGCCGCAATAGACATTCATGTGACAAATGTAAAGCAAGACATCCTACGCTTCTCCATGATGACACCTATACCAAAGCCAAGCACACGTCAGTCTCAAACCAAAGTACCACAGAGGAAACAGCAACCACATTGGCTCTCAGTGTGACAACGAAGGAGCCATCTACCAACACTTCAATGATCGTGCCAGTGTGGGTTTCTTCTATCAGCAATCCAGGTACAGAAAGACTTGTTTATGCGCTGCTTGATACCCAAAGCGATACAGTCTTCATTGACCAAGAAGTCAGCAGTAGTTTACAGACTAAAACACATCCTGTAAGACTGAAACTAACGACCATGACAGGAAAGGATGCATTAATGCATAGTCAAAGAGTGTCAGGTTTGAGAGTGAGAGGTTACAGCTCCGCTATCCACATTGATCTCCCCCCTGCTTACACCAAGAACTGTATACCAGTGAATCGAACACACATTCCTACCTGTGACACGGCACGGCACTGGAATCATCTCGTAAAAATAGCAGATGAAATCCCACCACAGCTGGAATGTGAAGTTGGTCTGCTGATCGGCTACAATTGCTCAAGGGCACTGGCACCACGGCAGGTAATCCTTGGAGGAGATAGTGAACCATATGCAGTTCAGACGGATTTGGGGTGGAGTATTGTAGGCTGTTCATCACCTCACCACAACTCACCAAGCATCAGCAACATGTGCCACAGAGTTTCTGTCAGAGAGCTCCCTCCAGTGACCCCAGCTGAAGCGCTCAGGGTTCTCGAGTCTGACTTCAAGGATGCTAATAAGGACGGAAAGACTGTGTCTCAGGATGACATCCGCTTCCTGGATGTGTTAAAGGAAGGGATCAAGAGGAACATTCAAGGACATTACGAAATGCCACTCCCCTTTAAAGAGAGACCCTATCTCCCTGACAACAAACAACTGGCGATGGTACGGCTCAGTCACCTTAAAAGAAAGCTGACAAAGGATGACAAGTACAAAGAACATTATGTGAAGTTTATGGAGGAAATCATCAGAAAGGGTGAGGCAGAAGAAGTTCATGATCAAGGGAAGGAAGGAGAGAAATGGTACATTCCTCACCACGGAGTGTATCACTCGAAAAAACCTGACAAACTCCGTGTGGTTTTTGATTGCTCGGCTAAGTACCTGGGAACTAGCCTGAATGATCATCTCCTGTCAGGTCCAGATCTGCTGAACAATCTGAATGGTGTGCTTCTCAGATTCAGACAGCACCATGTTGCCCTGATGTGCGACATCGAAAAGATGTTTCACCAGTTCTACGTGTATGAAACTGACAGAGACTATCTACGTTTCCTATGGTGGAAAGACAGTAACTTTAATGCAGAGCCACAGGAATTCAGAATGAAAGTGCATCTCTTTGGTGCTGCGTCTTCGCCAGGATGCGCTAACTACGGACTGAAGCAGCTTGCAACAGACAATGAAAGTAAGTTTCCCCTTGGCTCACAGTTCATCATGAAAGACTTTTATGTTGACGATGGTGTCACTAGTGTAGAAAATGTGAATGATGCTATTCAGCTTGCACAGGAAGCACGGAAGCTCTGTGCTACAGGTGGATTGAGACTGCACAAGTTCATGTGTAACGACAGATCTGTGCTGGAGAGCATACCTTCGTCTGAGCGTGCTGCTGAAGTGAAGTCTCTCGATCTGGTCTTCAAGGATGTGACGTTAGAGAGAGCTTTGGGAATCCACTGGCACATTGAATCAGACACCTTCAGATTTCGTGTTTGTTTGAAGGACCAGCCAGCAACACGACGTGGTATCCTGTCTACGGTTGCATCCCTTTTTGACCCGCTGGGGTTTGTTGCCCCTTTCCTGCTCACTGGAAAAAGGGTGCTTCAGGAAATGTGCAGGCACGGAACAGGCTGGGATGACCCCCTCCCCAGCGAACTGCAACCAGTGTGGGAACGCTGGAAGAACGATCTTGCAAATTTGGAGAAAATCACCATACCACGCTGCTATGTGCCTCCTGGTTTCGGAAGAGTGGTGAGAAAAGAGTTACACCATTTCTCTGACGCAAGTACATGTGGTTATGGACAGTGTACATATTTGAGACAAGTGAACGAAGATGGAAGTGTTCACTGTGCTCTGATTATGGGAAAGTCGAGAGTAGCTCCAATCAAGGTCACGACAATTCCTCGGCTAGAACTGGCAGCCGCTGTTGTGTCAGCCACAGCAAGCAACACCTTAAAGGAGGAGCTTGGTTTAATAAATGTCGTTGAGTATTTCTGGACGGATTCAAAAGTCATCTTGGGATATATCAACAATGAGGCACGTCGTTTTCACACTTTCGTGTCAAATCGGATTCAGAAAATACACCTCAGCTCGTCTCCTCAGCAATGGAGATATGTCTCAACCACTGATAACCCTGCAGACATCGCATCTAGGGGATCAAGCGCAAGTGAGATTCTCACATCAAGCTGGTTCAAAGGACCTCAGTTCTTATGGGAGAAAGAGATACCTCCAGCTACGGATGTTAGCGCAGAAATACAGATTGGAGATCCTGAAGTCAAGAGGATTCAGACTCTAAACACACAGACACGGGAACAGTCAAGTCTCTCAGACCGCCTGTCAAAGTTTTCTTCATGGTCAAAGGCAACTCAGGCCGTCGCCCGTCTCATTCGTCGTGTCAGAAATGATAAGTCAACAGACCACAGCACCGTACAAGAACGAGAAGACGCACGCTGCATCATCATAAGAGACTTACAGAGACACACGTATCCAGAAGAGATAAAGTTGCTCAGTAAGGTAGATCAACTTCCCTCTCAGAGTAAACTGTTTCAAATGGATGCCTTTCTTGATCAAGATGGACTCCTCAAGGTGGGAGGAAGACTAAAAAATGCATCACTCCCTACCTCATTGAAGCATCCAGTAATCATACCAAAGAGTCATCCCATCACCAAAGCAATAATTGCTCACTGTCACGAGAAGGTCCAACATCAAGGAAAAGGCTTGACTATTAATGAGATCAGATCAAATGGATTTTGGATTCCAGGAATCAACAGATCTGTCGCAACGCATCTACATCAATGTGTTAGATGTCGAAAGCTCAGAAGGTTCACAGAGGAACAGCGAATGGCAGATTTGCCATCTGAGCGAGTGGATCCATCACCACCTTTCACCTATTGTGGAATGGACTGCTTCGGTCCGTTTTTCACCAAACAAGGACGCAAGGTACAAAAGAGATACGGCCTGCTTTTCACTTGCCTTTGCTGTCGAGCTATCCACATTGAAATGTTAGACGACATGTCGACAGATGCCTTCATAAATGGACTTCGTTGTTTCATTGCTATAAGAGGAGCAGTACGAGACATAAAATGTGACCAAGGAACGAACTTCGTTGGAGCTAAAAACGAACTGAATGAAGCTCTCAAGCAAGTGGATGCTGATCGTCTGACTACGTTTTTGGCTGAGAAACAGTGCGACTTCAGCATGAACGCTCCGCATGCAAGCCATGCTGGAGGCGTATGGGAGAGACAAATCCGAACGGTGAGGAATGTTCTTCGTTCTACTCTTTCACCCTCATCAGGCAGGCTGGACGATGCCTCTCTACGGACGTTCTTTTATGAGGCAGCAGCTATTGTGAACAGTCGTCCACTCACAGTTGACAATTTAAATGATCCTGATAGTCCAGAACCGTTAACGCCTAATCACCTGCTCACTATGAAACCCACTGCAGCCTTACCACCTCCTGGCAGATTCATCAGAGAGGATATGTATGCTCGTAAGAGGTGGCGTCGTGTTCAGTACCTTGCAGAGCAGTTCTGGGGCCGGTGGAGAAGAGAGTATGTGTACAACATCGCCACCAGACAACGCTGGCATACTCCAAGGAGAAACCTCAAAGTCGGTGACATCGTGATGGAAAAGACAGAAGATCAGCCTCGCAACGAGTGGAAATTGGCTAAAGTTGTAGAGACAGTGACTGATAAAGATGGACTAGTGAGAAGGGTGAAGATTCGTGTTGGAGATCAGAAGATAGGAAAGGAGGGACAGCGTTCTGGCAAGCCATCCATCGTTGAACGTCCAGTGCAGAAGCTGATCCTGCTCCTAGAGACTGTTTAACCACCCCCTTCACTCCACAACCATATCCTTTACAGCATAAAGAGTTTATGGACATTTTTGACTCAGACACTAAAAAATTAAAGGTCACATGTTTTAGAAATCATTCATGCTTTACATCAAATAAGAGGATGAAAACCAGTAATGATTTGGTGGGAGTGTAAATGACCTTTAATATTAACAGTGTATATCTATAAATGTGTTTTTATGTTTACTTATTCTTTAAAGCCAGGCTTTTATTTTTTAAGCAGACGGATGTTTAGTGCTTTTATTTTGAAGGCGTCTTTTGCCGAAACCGCCACACATCCGGTGCTTCTCTACCGCCAGTAGAAGGGGTGTGCCGGCAAGGAAAAAGTGTGTATGCGAGACAAAAAGAGTGTCTGCAACGTTTAAGTGTGCCTAACTACAAAAATGCCCTAGCACCTGGCTGAGAAAGGGGCACAAGGTTTGTTGTTGTTGCCATTTTGTGCCGTGTTTGTGTCCGGCTCCAGTTTGGTTGCTATAAATATGTTTTATATGAAGTCTGCTAAAGTTACAATAAGTTTATTAGAACAAATATAAAGTAGTAACTGTATTTTATTTTATTTCTTTATAGCTCTTACGGTGTGTTTGCATTGAATACGGCTCAACAAATAAAAGCATTGTAAACCATCAGTTTGAGAGTACAACCTCCATTCAGTCGGGGATGCTACATGAAGTATATAATAATTGGTAGAATTTCTTAAAACAGGAATTGATTTTCTCATTGTCAGTGCACTTTATACCACATTCATCATTAACCACTGGGATGGTTTGGTTAGCGGTTCTTTGGCGCAGCTGGTGAGCAAGCGCTCGGCCAGACTTTTCCCCATGCTCATAATGACCATGTCTTAATTTGGAAATCAGGTATTCAGCCTGTCTGGTAGACAGGAGATCAAACTCTGTCTGTAATGACATGCGTTTTTTGAGTGTGTCTGCTGATGGGGAATGACTATGCAGCCTGTCTAATTCTAATATCTCATCTGTTAATTTTTTGATACGCTCAGTGCTAGTCCTTTTTTTATTTGCACAGTATGAAATAACTTGACCCCTTAAAAAAGCCTTTAGCGACTCCCAGACAGTAGATGACGACATCCCTGGGGTTTGATTGATGTCAAGAAACATTTTAATTTCAGATGATATGAACTTAATAAACTCGTCTTCTGACAGGAGCAAGGGGTTAAGCCGCCATTGACGGTATGAAGATTGTGTATCGGGAATGGACATTTTCATGCTTATCGGACCATGATCCGAGATGACTATAGCCCCATAGTCACATTCTTTTGTCAAATGCAGAATTCTTTTATCCAGGAGAAAATAATCCATACGCGAATATGTCTTGTGAACCGGGGAGTAGAAAGAGTATGCCCTGGAGTTGGGGTTGCGAAACCGCCACACATCCGCTATACCGTAGGTCTTCAGAAAGAGTTGAATAGCTTTTGCTGACTTCGACAGGGAAGTACTCCTAGTGATACTCCTATCTAAGAGAGGAGAGAGTGCACAGTTTATGTCGCCACCAAGTATAAGATGATGTGAAGACATATCTGGTAAATGAGAGAAAAAAGCTGTGAAAAAAGTAGGGTCATCCCAGTTCGGTGCATAAATACAAGCCAAAATCACTGGGAGCGAATATAATTTTCCTACCACGATCACATATCGGCCAGCAGAATCAGCCTGCACATGAGATGCTGTGAATTGTACACCTCTACCTATCATAATTGCAACACCCCGAGCCTTTGAGCAGAAATTGGACTGAAACACTTGGCCAGCCCATCCCCTAACAAGACGAGAACTATCACAGGATCGTATATGGGTCTCTTGTAAGAATGCAATATCCACTCTAAGCTGTTTTAAGTGTGAGAATATCTTTTTAAATTTCACTGGATGATTGAGTGATTTAACATTCCAACTTATGAAATTAGCAGGGCAACCATCATAACCCCTGATGTTATTCATATTGGCCATCTTGTGTACACAGAGAAATGAGCACCAAAAATGAAACCCAAGGACACAAAAACACAAACATAAGCAACAAAAAAAGTCTGGTGGAGTAGATTCAATACGTACATAGGTCCAGTAGTTGCCCACCCCCTATCACCTACCCGAACAAGGTGATAACAACAACCCTCAGAAAAAGAAAATCCACACATTATGTGCTTGTGGTTGGGAGAACTATAAAACTAAACGCTCGGGCTCCCGTCAAGCCTCAACCTCAAATAAAGTAGGAAATAGTAAAGTGCAAAGTAATATATTTTAAGCTATGCATAATGCACTTGGATAATGATTCTTGGGACAAAATGTATTAGGCTACACATGTGGTGTAACAAGACTATACAGCCTTACTTCTTTAATTAACATGGCATGTCATCACGTGTGATGCCAGCAAATAACCAACTCTGGCCGACCACACTGACCCACCATAGTAATACCGTTACTAGTGAGAAAGCGGAACATTATGTAAAGAGCGTAAACACTGTGTTACAACATTGTACCTGAAGACATCTGGCACTGTGGCACATAGTCAACATACCCGTGGGTCAACAAAGGCATATTCAGCCGAGAAGCTCAGTCTCATGGACTTCCTCCAGCCTCCGTGGATGGGATGATATTTTTTTTGACATAAGTCATAGCTTTGTCCGGGTCAGTAAACTCCCTGTCCTCCCCTCTGAACGTGACTCGGAATCTCGCTGGAAACAGAATCCCGTACCGGACTCCCTCTTGATCGCGAAGTAACTTCCTCACCTCTGTAAAAGCAGCCCGAGCTTTAGCCACAGCTGTCGTGTAGTCCGGGAAGATGGTGATCGGTCCCCCGTTGAAACGGAGTTGTCCCCGGGAGCGGGCACGTCGCAGTATCTGGACACACTCTTGGTAGTAATGCAGCTTAGCAACGATGGCTCGAGGTTTCCCGCCCGGCTTCTTCGGACCTAGGCTCCGGTGCGCCCGGTCGACTAGCGGCTCTTTATCCAACTGTAGCACCTCAGTTAGCAGCTTTGATACCGATGTAGTCGTGCTGGAGTCGGGAGTCTCAGGTACACCGATGATCCTTATGTTGCATCTCCTCGACCGCCCTTCCAAATCCTCACACTTCGCTTTCAGTTCTGCAATTTCGGTCTTCATCCCACTCACCGTTCCCTGTGAAGTAACCACTTCGTCGGACCATGCTGATAGCCCCCCCTCCACCTCTCTGATGCTAACTTTAGCCTGGTCGATCTCACGCTTCAGCGCTGCGGTGCTGTTAATTATCTCCGTTTTCACCTCCTTCAGCTCGTTCTTGAGGAAATTAAAATCGTCAGCGAGGGCATTTTTAATTTCTGACTTCAGCACCGTTGAAATGTCCGCTTTCAGAGAGAGAAGGATTTCTGACTTCAAGCCTTCAACGTTCATCTTGTCCGAGGCAGGTGATGGCGGAGTTGCCTTAGCTGAGATCATGGCAGTACTCTGGTCCCGGGAGGTGTTGGGCCTTGTGTTGGAAGATCCAGAAAACTTAAATTTATTCAGCCTCGTTTCCATCTGGGCATCGCTGTATACTAGTTTCACTGTCCGCTTGAGTTTAGAAACAGTTTACTGTAGCATGATATGGATTACACTTTACTTTTTTCGTTTAAAATAGAGGTATAACGGGAGCTCGCGTCGAACACAGCTTACTCCATTGCCATCCCCCTCAGCGGCCTCTCTGCGCTGGTTTCTGCGATTAGATTGATAAATGAGGGCCACTGTGTTTGAACATTTGCAGGAATGAACAATGAGCTGAAAAAGGTTTGACAGGTTCAAATAACTTAAAACAACAAACATGCTCTCTCTAAAATCATGCTGATTGTCAAAGTGTAGCACCGTCTCATTCGCCACACTGAGAGATGAGAGAGTTGATGATTGACACGTGACATTTCAACAAGCAAACACTGAAAGAGTGAAAGAACCGAAGTAACACTAGTTTATTTGTTTATTTGTTTATTTAAAAGGATCCCCATTAGCTGACGCCGAGACGACAGCTAGTCTTCCTGGGGTCCAGACAAAACATACAAAACACAACAACAGCAATACCAAAAGTACATATTAAAATAAAAACAATAAAATAACGAAAAACAACATGCGCTTCAGGTATCCCCTAACATAAACTTGCTCAATCACATAATCAAGATGAGAACAAATATATTCTTAGTCTCTTTTTAAAAACACTTTTCCCTTTAATTTCACGAACCACAACTGGAAGATTGTTCCATAGCACAGCTGACCGATAGAAAACAGTCCTCTTCATAGATTCAGACTTAGGCAGTTGTAGAGAAATCTGTCCACTGTTCGCCCCTCTAGTGTAATGTGAATGCGTATTTGAGCAATAAATTATGTTATCATGAAGAAATTTAGGAGTCTGAGTGTTTATAATTCTATGAAAGTATAATAATATATTAGCCGATAGTCTATGCTTGACCATCTGCCAAGCAAGACGTTCATGCATCTCTGCAACACTAGTTCTTGATGAACAACCAAGAACCAGTCTTGCAGCCTTGTTTTGAGCCACCTGTAATTTACTCAGAAGACAATTTGATGCAGCAGACCATACAACTGAACAGTAATCTAAATGACATAAAACCAATGTACCAACAACACGACTTAACAACTGTGAATTGACGAATGGAGCACATTTACGCGTTATGGCAACAGCTCTGCCCATTTTGGCAACCACTTTGTTGATGTGATCAGACCACGACAATGTGCAGTCAAGCCAAAGTCCGAGAAGCTTCACCGTTTTTACTTGCTGTATAGTCTTGCCATTTACTTGTATATTCATTTTAGGATTATGTGATAATCTATACTTGGAACCAAATATTATACTCGTTGTTTTTGATATATTTAGAATAAGTTTATTAGTTTTGATCCAGTTGTATAATTTGCTGATCTCACAAGACAGAACCTGATTAAGCTCTGAATATGTGGGGGCTGCATAATAAAGAGTAGAATCATCAGCAAACATAGTCAATGCAGCCTTACTGAGAACATACGGCATATCATTAGTAAAAATTGAAAATAAAAGAGGTCCGAGGCAGCTTCCTTGAGGGACCCCACAGTCCAGGGACTTACTACAAGATAATGCACCATTAAAATAAACTCTCTGTGACCTCTCAGACAGATAGCTCGTAAACCACTTGGTTGCAGAGGAAGTAAAACCATAACTAATAAGTTTGGAAATCAAAATGTCATGGTCGATCACATCAAAGGCAGCACTGAAGTCAAGTAATATTGTACCCACAAGCATTGAGTTATCAATTGATGATAACCAGCTGTCTGACATTTGTGTCATTGCAGTGCAGGTGGAATGACCAGACCTATAAGCATGTTGGAACATAGTAGTTAAATCATTGTGAGAAAAATAATCTTGCACTTGCTCAAATACAATCTTTTCCAATAATTTACTCAAAATAGGCAAAATGCTAATAGGCCTACTATTTGGACCACAGAAAGTTGATTTTGTATCTTTGGATAAAGGAATGATCTTACCCTCCTTCCTCCTTATCATACATCTGTTGAATATGTGACAGATTGGTTTAGAAATATGTACAGCTGATAATTTCAACAGCCTACTATCCAAGTTGTCTGTGCCAGCAGACCCACCAACAGTCAAAGATCTCAGCAACATTTCCACCTTCTCAGTATTAACCTGATAAGGTGGAAATGTTGCTGAGTCTTTGACTGTTGTTTGAAGCTATTTGACAACTAAAGCAACAATGACGACATCTGTTGTTGAATATGAAGAGCTGCAACGATTAATCGATAAGTTAACAACTATTAAACTAATCAACTATTTTGATAGTAGATTAATATATTTGAGTAATTTTTTCAGAGAAAAGAAAAGTGAATATATTCTGTTTTTTCTTGGGGTTGTGGACAAAACAAGACATTTGAGGACGTTTTCCCCTTTTTTCTGACATTTTTTAAACTAAACAACTAATAGATTAATCAAGGAAATTATAGACTAAATGAAAATGATCATTAGTTGCAGCCCTAATTATACAAACAATCTGTAGCTGGCATGTAGATTAATATCATTTTGATAAAAAAAAAAAAAAAAACAGCACCCATCAGGTGCTCTCACTGTGTTTCCCACAGTGACCGAGCATAAGAATTACAAAACAAGAGATTATGGTCAAAGCTACATTCAAAGTCCTTCAATCAGTAACAGTATCAACAACTGTTACACAACCCAAAAACACAACATACACATTTAAATAGCCCTTGTTGTGACGTAAAACCATTAGGATCTGATCTTCTTTGAATCCACGCATCACGTTTGTGCGAGGCTTATGAGGAGACCTACGTGATGTGTGCATAACAAGCCTCTCCTTCTTCTACAAGAGGTTTAGTAGTAACTTGTAGTAACCTTGGGGTTACTGAACCGTTTCAAATTTGACCGGATAATGTCTAAAATATTGTGATTATTGTAAGTTTCATTACTATTTGACATTACAGATAAAGTATTTGTTTTATGTTATTTATTACTTACCATGTTGTCAAGAAACAACATAATTTTCTTACTTCCTTTTAGTTTGTATTTTGGAAATACAAGGTTTTCTCACAACAGTAACAACAAAACCCTTTTTAATCACATTGTATGTCTGGGAAAAAAATGTGCATATGCAAAGATATCAAAACATAAACTTGCTTTGTAGAAAATGTATATAAAAAAAACTTTGCTTTGAAAGTGTAGAAATTAGCTTAATAAATGGCCCCAGTTTCAAGTAGGCCTAGCTTTAAGAAATATTACAATGTATGTAACGTGTACGGTAAGATGAGAGGAATTTGTAGTCAAGTTTTTCCATACAGTTTATATGCTGTTTGTAATGACCTGTTATCGAAAACTTCTAGTAGATTTCCCAATAATGTACTATATAGCTAATGTGAAACAAGTAGTAGAAAGTCTTTTGTGACTTCAGAGTAAACTGCATATAATCTGATAAATTTCCTCCAGTGATGTCACTCGGTGGCTAAGTTGCATTGTGGGTACTGTAGGCGCCAGGTTAAATTTTTTTTTTTTTTTTAAAGTTGATATTCGTTTCTGCTGTACAAATTTTTATCATTTGTTATGTTTAACTGTCCATAAATAGTCCAACAGTGTCATTGGAGTGCAATGTTAGGCCAGTGGACTGCTTTTCAAAACCTGTTGTCTAAATTACCCACAATGCAACTTAGCTACTGAGTGACATCACTGGAGGAAATATATTACACGCGGCTTCCTATGGAGCCGCAAAAGCTTAAAAACTACTTTTTCACATATGCAGCAGTCCTCCCCAAGACCTGTAAACACACTTTTGGTGGTCACCCTTTTAGTACCTTTTACAGCTTGTATTTTGGTTCACAGTCTAAGGAGAATGTGGTGAATTTGCAGCATAAATAGGAGACAGCTTAAAGAGAGACTGCTGCATTCAATCAGTACCATAGAAGGTAACATTTATCAGTAGTACATGTCTGGCCAAGCGCACACAAAATCAGACATCACAATCTTGACAACTGCACTCTGTTTGTGCTATCAGCGTTGCTCACAAGTCCTTGCTCGGAGTAAAAATGAGTGGCATGGCAGGCCATCCGTTTGTTGAGAATCTGGGACATGCCATCCTGGATGGAAAAGTCTCTAAAGGTCACTTCTGCATCAGGCAGATCAATGGGAAGTCCTGGGTCCCTCACAAGCGGCCTCCACAGCTTGGGGTGGAAGCAGCAGTAGTAGACGGTTTTGAAGAGCAGTCCCAGGAGGTAGGTGAAGGGTAGTGTGATGAGGAGAGCGAGGGCAAAATCAGAATTGCTTTTTTTTTGTTGTTGTTGCGACTGCTTGTGAAAACGGTCGTTTACCAAAGACATTACTCAACATGTTTCCTCAGTTGCTTCGGGTTTTCAAGTTCTGTTTGATTTATCTGACATTCATTGTATCAATTAGTTAAAACTAGAGCTGCAAATAACAATTTTTGGCATTATTGATCAATATTTTTGGGTTATTTCAAAAAAAATCATCTTTAACTGTTTTGATAATTGTTGTTCAGGCTTCTTTTAATGAAGGATTTGCTGTTAATTTGGTTTTATATGATTATATTTGCTCGCTGAGTATTTTTGCTGAGGCTGTTGGTCGAAACAAACATTTTGAAGACGACACTTCGGGGCCTGAGACATTGTGAGCATCTTATGTTTACTTTGTATTGAGAAATTAATCTGCAGAATAATCTGTGGTGAAATCAGCTGGAAGTTTCAGCCCTAATTTTGTCTATTAATGTCCGGATATAGTTAAAATGCACCTCACATTTTTCAGAGCCCCAAGAGACGTCCTTAAAATCCGATCAGTAGTCCAAAATCCAAAGATATTCCTTTAATTAGAAAAAAAAAAGCAAATATTGACGTCAAAATGTGTGAATTTTTTGGTAGTTTTCACTTCACAAAAAGTCAAACAGTTCATCGTTTAATCACCTCATAGTTGTGTCAGATGACCACAGCCACAGGATTACTTAATCGCTCAGCCACATGACAACCCCCGAACTTTTCCGCAGACGTAACGAGGGAAACCGAAACAAGGACGATGACTGTGCAATACATTTCTACTCTGCTCATTAACTGTAAATCTAAAGGGATGTAACGAAGCAGGAGGGGCCCACTCTCCCCCGGACTGTACGAGATTACGAGTGAACAATACTGAGCCTGAAGAAGATTTCGTATTTACACACATGCAGCTTGACCGTTAAGAATGTGTATTTCCGTGTGTACTTTGTTTTTTTTTTTTGTCTTGCGTGACTGTGCATATTTATATTGTGCCTTTAACCATCATCTGTATGCATAATCTCAAAGGGAAACGTGTAAGATGTTTTTGTTCGACACATTTATCACTGCATTGTTATATTATCCAAAGTGTTATCTTACTTTTTTTTAAAAAACTCAATACTTTTTTTTAAGTTCTGGTGAGACTTTTGTTGTTTCTAGATTTGATTGTCCTGTCTGCACTGTATTCAAAAAGGTCTCCTTCTAGAAAACTATATATCCATTTTTGGGGGGGCAGCGTCTGTGTAGAGCGCAAAGAAGATTTTAGTGAAGGGCTTCAGATGGCTAACATTCTCGTTTTTCTCATAAATGTACTTGTGAAAATATCACTTTTACGTCTGCTTCGTATTAGATTTTTTTTTTTCGCTTCCTTTTGGAAAGGAGATTGCATTTATTTTGTTGCTGTGAAGCGCTTAGCAACGCTTAGAGACAATCACAAACTAAAACGCGTAGTATTCTAAATGCAGAGAAGCCCGTTCAGACGAGGCGCGCTTTCGATCGTTCAGTGTCGTACTACCTAAGTGAGTCCGAGAGCAATGAGACGTGTTAGAGAAAACTGAGAATCCATATGCAAACTTTGCTTTTTTTCCTGCTTTTTGAACGTGTTTTCTGTTTATTTTCACTTTGTCTGCATGTCATGTCTGTTTTTGAAGTATACCATTGCTGTTTAAAAAAAAAAAAATGACCACGCAATGTTTAAGGGGCTATACTCTTCTTTGTGTCCTCTTTTTTTCTTTTCAATGCCAAATACTGTTATTATTTTTAACGCTGTGTTGTTGTGTTTTTTTTTTATGTATCTCATCTCATCTTCAAGGACCTGTGAGGCCACGTAGGGTCGTGTAGAGAGCCTGAATGTGATCCTGTAAACCGAACACTATCATAATAATCAATGCTAATTTAATTACAGTAATCACTATTTTCCTTACAGTAGCTGTTCGGGGACCTCGACGCAGTCTTGTAAGGTTTTCCTGTGTACTTCAGACACTCAATACAGTGTAAATAAATGTAAAACAAGTTTCAGACTCGAGTTTATGTTTATTATTTATTGGTGATAAAAAAAAAAAACATGGACAAACGAAACATTTCAAACAAAGTTAATCTGAATACATTAAAAGCATTATTGGCTACTAAAAATCCTTCTGTCCACACAGGCCGTCTTCCTAAACTGTGAGGATTTTATTGCAAAACGTAGAGAAAAGTTAAACAGAGCTGACCTCTGACCTGTGACTCTGCCTGAGCAGCAAAACGGTACACAAGTGCTTGAATTCGAGGGCTGTTTGGGTTTCAGGAAGAGTGAATGAGAGATGGATCGAATTACAAACGCGTGACGTCTTCACAATAAAAGCTGCCCCACGTTTTGCCGGTTAAATGCTTTTAATTTGAAGCAGCAGCAATAGACGTTAAGGCGGCTCTGACAGTGTTAAGTCAGTGCTGGATTACATTCATGCATCCTGTGAGTCCCTAGTGGAAAGGCAGGACATCTGAATCCAGTGCCGGAATGGCGGACTCCACCACTGCCAATAAAAGCTACAGAGATAAATACATTAAATCATAGAAACTAGCGGCGTCTGGTCCTCTTGATGAAAAGATGTTCCCAGAGACCACTCCTTTGGTCATATGTATGGCTTAAAAGTGATTCCTGACTACAACAGAGTGATTCTCCTCCTGCAGTTACTGCAGTATATCTATACTTAACTATTACCGGCTGGCTAAACAGAAAGTTAAAATAGTTTCTCGGGACATTAGTGTAAAAGCTGGAAAACATTTCTAAGAAAAAACACCATAAATTAAAAACAAAAATATGTTAAAACAAACATAAATAGTAACAAAAATTAGGTTTGATTTCACAGGAATCTGCAGGACTGAAACTTTGAATAAAAAGTAAACCATTTAAAATGAGTGTATTTTAATGCTCCTTTAGTGTTTCGAGATATTAGCACGGAGGCTGTTGCAGTTTTTTTTTTCTCGCTGTCAATCATTTTTCATGCAGTTTGGAATGCAGTTTTGCACTTAAAGGGCCACTCCCCCAATTTTACACATTTGCACTGCACATGTGAGGTTTCAGAAGGAATGGAAAAAAATACATGGTATCAGCGAGAGCAGGAGTCAGTTCACAGATCCGATACCATGTAGTTTTTAGAAATGGGTCCTTCATCTTCCCAGCAGCTTCCTGTGTACAACTGAACCAGTAGCCAATATCAATAAACACAGATGGTATTTCAGTCTACATAAGGCCACTTAAGTTTTGTTTACATTTAATAATATACATTAATCCTCTAAAAAGGAAAACAGAATAAAAAAAAGAGTGACAGCTTAATGTGCTTTGGTTCACAGTAGTGAAAATGAAGCTATCCTAACTTGAAGCCAAGTCGTCCCGTGAGGTTGAGTCTGTGGTGGACCAGAGAGCGGGTCACCGTCGTCCCTCCCACACAACCCCATGATGTTGGTCAGTCAGGCTGGTCCACTGAGAGTCTGCGTGACTCAGTCTCTTTCTGACCTCCATGTCGGCTGGATGTCAAGTGATGCAGATCAGGTGTAGAAGTTCTCGGCCAACTTCCTCATCCTCTTATTGCAGCGCTGGATGTCGGGTGCTGGTGGGGTTACACCGGCTGAAGCTACTAAACAACGAGTCCTGACCCCAGAAGAATCATCTTCTGTTGAGGGCAAAGGAAAGTCTACCACATCCATAGGACTGTCCTGTTTCAGCTCCTCCTTGGTGACGTTTGGATGAAAGCACTTATAATATATCATTTTAGAAAAGAGACCAAGAATGTAAACTCCAACAACGCTCGCTGCAGTGATTATGGCATGCAAGAGTGATGTGTCCAAATAAGGTGGTTCTGGGCTCATCTTCTTCCAGCAATACAAACCGCAGAGGAGGGAAATATCAGCCAGTATGTACGCATGATAGAGCAGAGTCCGGTACCTCGTCTTCCCCTCGACCACATTAAACCAGTCGAAATACCAAATGAGGCCTACAGTGGCTCGGTAAAGCCACTCTCCGAAAGTGCTGTCCATGAAATCGGTCTCGGATCGGCAGGCGAAGAAGAAGAAAACTATCCAAGAGCAAATGAAGTGGGTGACAATGAAGCAGGGCAGCACGGAGGCGAACAGGGCGAGGGCGGTGATGCGAGGCGCGATGAGAAGCAGGTTCCAGAGGAAGTAGACCACCGACGAGGCCACCTGCTGCTTCTCCTTGTGAGGCAGGAAGGAGCGCAGGGAGCGGTGGTACATGGTGACACTGCAGGCGATGGCTAAGGCTGACCCCAGGGCCTTCAGCACTGAGGGGGAGAAGACAGAGATGTCATTAGAAAAGCGACAACAGAAAAGAATGAATAAATGGAGCCGAAAATATACTTTCACTTCAGTTAATTTTTTGATGAATTAAAGCACTCGACAGATAGCAGAAGTGAAAAAATAAAGGAGTAAGCCAGAGTAAAGAGGATATTGCATGACTCAGATAAAGAAGGGTCAGTCCAATGTGACATATTTCCATTTCCATTTAGGGCATTTAGCAGACGCTTTCGTTTATATCTCTCCAGTAATGTCACTTCCTTCCTTATTTCTGGGTTATTATTGGACGGCTGCGACGTCTTTTTCCACAAGTCATACGAAAATTATCCAGAATAGCCAAGTAAAGTTTTCTTGAAGGTGGAATTGCAGTTATTTTTACCGCTTGGAGCTACACAAAGATAGAAGGCGCTGCCTGGAATCTACATGGCTCAGTTCCAAGACATGAGTAACACCTGTACTGCACCTGTCTCGGGATCGAGCTGGTTGCGCTGCAGAATGATGGTGAGCATGAGGAGGAGCTGAGGGCAGCTCTCTGAAAACGTCTCAATGAGCCGCAGCATGCTGAGGTCGTGGCTCAGGTAGACCGCGAAGTCCTCGCTGTCACGGAACCCTGTCAAAAAGCTGCGTATGGAGACCTCGAAGACACCTGCATGCCTACAACACAGTAAAAATATCGTTATCATCATATATCAACATGAAAAGCAGTTCTAACACAGACATACGCACCAGAAAAGATATTATTTATTATTTATGTGGAGCCACCTGATGTCAACAAAACCAGTTTTGCAAAGATAATCAGATTATCATCTGTAAGGAAGGAAACTGTGATTCAGCCCAAATTTCTGCCATTACTGAATCACTGTGGGAACAAAAACCCAACGACACACAAAAAAAGGCTGCGTTACACTTAAACTTCCTGTGTCATGCACTGTGTGAAGAGGAAATGAAAAAAGCGATGTAATCCATAGTGGAATATTACATAACGTTGTGTTTTCTTCAACTACTTGATATCGGAGCGCAATTCCTGAAACGATTTTCCCGTTTACTGTATGCTAAAACTACACAGGAGTAGGAAGTGCAGCACGATGGTGCCACAGTTTTCCTTTCAGATTATTTGTTGGCATTTCCCATGAATGGATTTGCATGAATAGAGTGAGCAACCAGGGTGGAATTCTCAGATAAAGAGCCAAACATCGAAAGAGAAACAACAGCTTCATTTTAAACCCTTTAGTTCCCGGCACCCACACCCAGTTTTCCACTCAAACTACCGAGCAGAGCAGAAAGAAAAACATTGTTACAAAATACAAAGCTACACAACCTGAAGTAGATTCCAAGTTGCAGCACATGGAGCAGCCCTAGTGGACCCTCGCTCAGGCAATTCTCAACCGTCGTGTGTCGCTTAAACTCCTCGTAGCGGTACCAGAGCCAGCTGAAGGCCTGGACAAGAACAGACGAGCCCACGAGAAACAGCAGCAGGAAACCGAGGCACACGTAGGCTTTTTCATTGTAGAAAGTCACCACAGCATATACATCCAGCGCGATGTCGAGAACTAAGAACACCAGACCCAGGCAAGTGAAGAAGAAGTCCACCGGGGACAACTTAAACCCAGCAATTGTGCCTGTCATAATGAGCTTCTTCCACGTCCCCTTTAAGCGCCTGCAGGGAGTACAGCTACATACTTCAGGAAACAGCTGTGTACACGAACAGGCAACCGAAAGTAAGGAAGGAGCGAAGTTCACATTTAAATCCTGTGTAACCCCTCCTACTAAATGACCCTCCTTCAGGGATATTTGACACCTTAAAGAGATACCGTAGTAGTGCGTTCATTACCAGCTTACATAATAACTCAAACTGAAAGCTGTCACTTTAACAATCAACGCTGTTAAATTATGACATTGCCACGGAATAAAGGGAGGAACTGAGCTGAGTCACAGAAAGAAACACATGTTAAAAGAGATAACACAACATCGTTCCACTTTAATAATTGCACATGGCAAATGAGGTAAAAGATTAACAACCAGCAGTGACCTTGACTTTTGGTTTCAGCAGAGAAGTGGATCCACAAACACTGCGTTTGAACATTTGCAGGAATGAACAATCACCTGAAAGAGGTCTGACAGGTTCAAATAACTTAAAACAACAAACATGCTCTCTCTAAAATCATGCTGATTGTCAAAGTGTAGCTGATTCGCCACACGGAGAGACGAGAGAGTTGATGATTGACACGAGACATTTCAACAAGCAAACACTGAAAGAGTGAAAGAACCGAAGTAACACTAGTGTTTGAAGCTATTTGACAACTAAAGCAACAATGATGACATCTGTTGTTGAATATGTAGAGCTGCAACGATTAATCGATAAGTTGACAACTATTAAACTAATCAACTATTTTGATAGTAGATTAATATATTTGAGTAATTTTTTCAAGAAAAGAAAAGTGAATATATTCTGTTTTTCTTGGGGTTGTGGACAAAACAAGACATTTGAGGACGTTTTCCCCTTTTTCTGACATTTTTTTAAACTAAACAACTAATAGATTAATCAAGGAAATTATAGACTAAATGGAAATGATCATTAGTTGCAGCCCTAATTATACAAACAATTCGTAGCTGGCATGTAGATTAATATCATTTGATAAAAAAAAACAAAAAAACAGCACCCATCAGGTGCTCTCACTGTGTTTCCCACAGTGACCGAGTATAAGAATTACAAAACAAGAGATTATGGTCAAAGCTACATTCAAAGTCCTTCAATCAGTAACAATATCAACAACTGTTACACAACCCAAAAACACAACATACACATTTAAATAGCCCTTGTTGTGACGTAAAACCATTAGGATCTGATCTTCTTTGAATCCACACATCACGTTTGTGCGAGGCTATGAGGAGACCTACGTGATGTGTGCATGACAAGCCTCTCCTTCTTCTACAAGAGGTTTAGTAGTAACTTGTAGTAACCTTGGGGTTACTGAACCGTTTCAAATTTGACCGGATAATGTCTAAAATATTGTGATTATCTGACATTACAGATAAAGTATTTGTTTTATGTTATTTATTTCTTACCATGTTGTCAAGAAACAACATAATTTTCTTACTTCCTTTTAGTTTGTATTTTGGAAATACAAGGTTTTCTCACAACAGTAACAACAAAACCCTTATTAATCACATTGTATGTCTGGGAAAAAAGTTGTCACACGCATATGCAAAGATATCAAAACATAAACTTGCTTTGTAGAAAATGTATTAAAAAAAAACTTTGCTTTGAAAGTGTAGAAATTAGCTTAATAAATGGCCCCAGTTTCAAGTAGCTTTAAGAAATATTACAATGTATGTAACGTGTACGGTAAGATGAGAGGAATTTGTAGTCAAGTTTTTCCATACAGTTTATATGCTGTTCGTAATGACCTGTTATCGAAAAATTCTAGTAGATTTCCCAATAATGTACTAGATAGCAAATGTGAAAAAAGTAGTGGAAAGTCTTTTGTGGCTCCAGAGTAAACTGCATATAATCTGATAAATTTCCTCCAGTGATGTCACTCGGTGGCTAAGTTGCATTGTGGGTACTGTAGGCGCCAGGTTAAAAAAAGGAATTTAAAAAAGTCAATATCTGTTTCTGCTGTACCAATTTTTATCATTTGTTATGTTTAACTGTCCATAAATAGTCCAACAGTGTCATTGGAGTGCAATGTTAAGCCAGTGGACTGCGTTTCAAAACCTGTTGCCTACATTACCCACAATACAACTGAGCTACTGAGTGACATCACTGGAGGAAATGTATTACATGCAGCTTCCTATGGAGCCACAAAAGCTTAAACACTACTTTTTCACGCAGCAGTCCTCCCCAAGACCTGTAAACATACTTTTGGTGATTTTTCTTTTAGTACCTTTTACAGCTTGTATTTTGGTTCACAGTCTAAGGAGAATGTGGTGAATGTGCAGCATAAATAGGAGACAGCTTAAAGAGAGACTGCTGCATTCAATCAGTACCACAGATGGTACCATTTATCAGTAGTACATGTCTGGCCAAGCGCACACAAAATCAGACATCACAATCTTGACAGCTCCACTCTGTTTGTGCTATCAGCGTTGCTCACAAGTCCTTTCTCAAAGTAAAAATGAGTGGCATGGCAGGCCATCCGTTTGTTGAGAATCTGGGACATGCCATCCTGGATGGAAAAGTCTCTAAAGGTCACTTCTGCATCAGGCAGATCAATGGGAAGTCCTGGGTCCCTCACAAGCGGCCTCCACAGCTTGGGGTGGAAGCAGCAGTAGTAGACGGTTTTGAAGAGCAGTCCCAGGAGGTAGGTGAAGGGTAGTGTGATGAGGAGAGCGAGGGCAAAATCAGAATTGCTTTTTTTTGTTGTTGTTGTTGCGACTGCTTGTGAAAGCGGCCGTTTGCCAAAGACATTACTCAACATGTTTCCTCAGTTGCTTCGGGTTTTCAAGTTTTGTTTGATTTATCTGACGTTCGTTGTATCAATTAGTTAAAACTAGAGCTGCGAATAACAATTTTTGGCATTACTGATCAATATTTTTGGGTTATTTACAATTTGCAGTGAATTAGTCAATCAAAAAAATCATCTTTAACTGTTTTGATAATTGTTGTTCAGGCTTCTTTTAATGAAGGATTTGCTGATAATTTGGTTTTATATGATTATATTTGCTCGCTGAGTATTTTTGCTGAGGCTGTTGGTCGAAAAAAACATTTTGAAGACGGCACTTTGGGACCTGAGACATTGTGAGCATCTTAAGTTTACTTTGTATTGATTATTATTATATTAATCTGCAGAATAATCTGTGGTGAAATCAGCTGCAGCCCTAATTTTGTCTGTTAATGTCCAGATATAGTTAAAATGCACCTCACATTTTTCAGAGCCCCAAGAGACGTCCTTAAAATCCGATCAGTAGTCCAAAATCCAAAGATATTCCTTTAATTAGAAAAAAAAAGCAAATATTGACTTCAAAATGTGTGAATTTTTTGGTAGTTTTCACTTCACAAAAAGTCAAACAGTTCATCGTTTAATCAGCTCACAGTTGTGTCAGATGACCACAACCACAGGATTACTTAATCGCTCAGCCACATGACAACCCCCCACCCTTTTCGCAGACGTAACGAGGGAAACTGAAACAAGGATGATGACTGTGCAATACATTTCTACTCTGCTCATTAACTGTAAATCTAAAGGGATGTAACGAAGCAGGAGGGGCCCACTCTCCCCCGGACTGTACGAGATTACGAGTGAACAATACTGAGCCTGAAGAAGATTTCGTATTTACACACATGCAGCTTGACCGTTAAGAATGTGTATTTCCGTGTGTACTTTGTTTTTTTTTTGTCTTGCGTGACTGTGCATATTTATATTGTGCCTTTAACCATCATCTGTATGCATAATCTCAAAGGGAAACGTGTAAGATGTTTTTTGTTCGACACATTTATCACTGCATTGTTATATTATCCAAAGTGTTATCTTACTTTTTTTTTTAAAACTCGATACTTTTTTTAAGTTCTGGTGAGACTTTTGTTGTTTCTAGATTTGATTGTCCTGTCTGCACTGTATTCGAAAAGGTCTCCTTCTAGAAAACTATATATCCATTTTGGGGGGCAGCGTCTGTGTAGAACGCAAAGAAGATTTTCGTGAAGGGCTTCAGATGGCTAACATTCTCATTTTTCTCATAAATGTACTTGTGAAAATATCACTTTTACGTCTGCTTCGTATTAGATTTTTTTTTTTGCTTCCTTTTGGAAAGGAGATTGCATTTATTTTGTTGCTGTGAAGCGCTTAGCAACGCTTAGAGACAATCACAAACTAAAACGCGTAGTATTCTAAATGCAGAGAAGCCCGTTAGACGAGGCGCACTTTCGATCGTTCAGTGTCGTACTGCCTAAGTGAGTCCAAGAGCAATGAGACGTGTTAGAGAAAACTGAGAATCCATATGCAAACTTTGCTTTTTTTCCTGCTTTTTGAACGTGTTTTCTGTTTATTTTCACTTTGTCTGCATGTCATGTCTGTTTTTGAAGTATACCATTGCTGTTTAAAAAAAAAAAAAATGACCACGCAATGTTTAAGGGGCTATACTCTTCTTTATGTCCTCTTCTTTTTCTTTTCAATGCCAAATACTGTTATTATTTTTAACGCTGTGTTGTTGTGTTTTTTTTTTATGTATCTCATCTCATCTTCAAGGACCTGTGAGGCCGCGTAGGGTCGTGTAGAGAGCCTGAATGTGATCCTGTAAACCGAACACTATCATAATAATCAATGCTAATTTAATTACAGTAATCACTATTTTCCTTACAGTAGCTGTTCGGGGACCTCGAACGCAGTCTTGTAAGGTTTTCCTGTGTACTTCAGACACTCAATACAGTGTAAATAAATGTAAAACAAGTTTCAGACTCAAGTTTATGTTTATTATTTATTGGTGAAAAAAAAAAAACATGAACAAACGAAACATTTCAAACAAAGTTAATCTGAATACATTAAAAGCATTATTGGCTACTAAAAATCCTTCTGTCCACACAGGCCTTCTTCTTAAACTGTGAGGATTTAATTGCAAAACGTAGAGAAAAGTTGAACAGAGCTGACCTCTGACCTGTGACTCTGCCTGAGCAGCGAAACGGTACACAAGTGCTTGAATTCGAGGGCTGTTTGGGTTTCAGGAAGAGTGAACGAGAGATGGATCGAATTACAAACTCGTGATGTCTTCACAATAAAAGCTGCCCCACGTTTTTGCCGGTTAAATGCTTTTAATTTGAAGCAGCAGCAATAGACGTTAAGGCGGCTCTGACAGTGTAAAGTCAGCAAGATATAATTGATAAAAGTGCTGGATTACATTCATGCATCCTGTGAGTCCCTAGTGGAAAGGCAGGACATCTGAATCCAGTGCTGGAATGGCGGACTCCACCGCTGCCAATAAAAGCTACAGAGGTTAATTCATTAAATCACAGAAACTAGCGGCGTCTGGTCCTCCTGATGAAAAGATGTTCCCTGAGACCACTCCTGGACGAAATAGATTTTTCTTTTGGTCATATGTATGGCTTAAAAGTAATTCCTGACTACAACAGAGTGATTCTCCTCCTGCAGTTACTGCAGTACTGTATATCTATCCCATCCCATCCCATTTTCTTCCGCTTATCCGGGGCCGGGTCGCGGGGTAGCAGCCTGAGCAGGGATGCCCAGACTTCCCTCTCCCCGGACACTTCCCCCAGCTCTTCCGGGAGGACCCCGAGGTGTTCCCAGGCCAGCTGGGCGACATAGTCACTCCAGCGTGTCCTGGGTCTTCCCCGGGGCCTCCTCCCGGTGGGGCATGCCAGGAACACCTCCCGAGGAAGGCGTCCCGGGGGCATCCGGAAAAGATGCCCGAGCCACCTCAGCTGGCTCCTCTCGATGTGGAGGAGCAGCGGCTCTACTCCGAGCTCCTCCCGGGTGGCAGAGCTCCTCACCCTATCTCTAAGGGAGCGCCCCGCCACCCTGCGGAGGAAACTCATTTCGGCCGCTTGTATCCGGGATCTTATTCTTTCGGTCATGACCCAAAGTTCATGACCATAGGTGAGGGTAGGAACGTAGATTGACCGGTAAATCGTGAGCTTCGCCTTTCGGCTCAGCTCTCTCTTCACCACGACGGACCGATACAACGACCGCATTACTGCAGCTGCTGCACCGATCCGCCTGTCAATCTCACGCTCCATCTTTCCCTCACTCGTGAACAAGACCCCAAGATACTTAAACTCCTCCACTTGAGGCAGGAACTCTCCCCCGACCCAGAGGGAGCAAGCCACCTTTTCCCGGTCGAGAACCATGGCCTCGGACTTGGAGGTACTGATTCTCATACCAGTTGCTTCACACTCGGCCGCAAACCGCCCCAGGACATGCTGGAGGTCCTGGCTCTGAAGAGGCCAACAAGACAACATCATCCGCGAAAAGCAGAGATGAAATCCTGTGGTTCCCGAACCAGACCCCTCCGGCACCCGGCTGCGCCTAGAAATTCTGTCCATAAAAATAATGAACAGAACCGGTGACAAAGGGCAGCCCTGCCGGAGTCCAACATGCACCGGGAACAGGTCTGACTTACTGCCGTGTAGGAGAAACACTACTTTAATAAATGTAATTAATCACTGGGATCAATTATACACTCGTAAAAGGGGCACCACCTCCGTTGTTTGATCTGTTTGAATAACCCGGAGGAAATTACTCAAATCTGGACTAAACAAGTTTAGTTTATAACAGTCCTAATCAATTTAAATTGACATATTCAATTTCATATTTCATAATTCATAATTCAATTCAATCTCATGTTCTAAAGCAGTAAGTTCTTTTCACAGTTCCATGGTTCTCCACCTTTAAATTAAACTTGCACAGACAACGACGTACAATTATATAATTTTATTAACTAATAGTTCAGGGTAAATAAATGAAATGGAAATTTAGACGAACAACAACAGAAAATAGAAAATGTGACTAATGTGCGGATGGTGAAATTGCGGGTCGGTGAAAGTCTTTAAATATTACGAGAGCAATTTTAATTTCTAACGAGACCCTATTGGAATTTATTTTAAGATCAAAAGATAGAAGATCAGGAGGTAGGAATCATAACCTAAGACACCAACTCATATCTCACGTGTGTGAATTCATCTGTATGGAGATGTTCAGCCTGGGAGTCAGGGAGTCAGGACGTCCGGGCCTTGGTCTCCTCGGGTGCTCTTTGCTCGACTGCGTCTGCAGGGTCGGTCCAGTAACCCGAGGGAAGTTGCGGCTTCGTCCGGTACTCAGCTGATGACACTCTTGGTCCACGGCCCAGCGGGATGTCCGCTTGAGAGCGTTGGGGGTCAAAGCCGGTCTAGCTTGGCAACAATGTCTCTTTCGTTGGAAACCCTTTTTTACGGTTTCTGAAGCAGTCAGTTTCTGCAACGTATTCATCAATGATGATGCTAATAAAGATTCTTCTTAGTTTCTTCGAGTGGTCGTCTTAAGGTTATTTGTAACAGTCAACTTGCTTGACTAAGAAAAACTGGAAGATGAACGCTGGTCTGGCTGACCTTCTCTGTAGCGTTACTCAGTAGAGGATGAATTAAATTGAATTCACTTCCTCTGAATCAGGCGGTGATACTTAACGATATATATTAAACAAAATCAAAAACAAACAGAACTTCGTTCTGCTAGAGTTTAAAAAGTAAAAATACTTAAAAAAATTGTCGCAATAGTCAAAGTAAAATAAAAGGTAAAAACTTAAAAAGAAAAAGAAAAGGAAAGATTGTTGGCAAGAGCGCTGGCAAGCGCCAGAGCGCGAGCTGAGGCTAGAGCCTGAGCAAGGCTAGAGCCTTGGCATGAAGAGTAAGAGAGGGTAAGAGAGTGAGAGGGAACATGTCTCTCTATTTTATTAGGCTCCCTGGGAGGGAGGAGTGATAGGTTCACGCCTTAGACCACATTGTAGCCTAAGTCTAAACTAACAAAACTTAATTTAAAGAAACTATAGTTTTAATGTTTCAAGATCGTGTTTCACCTTTCCCAGAATTTCACCATGGCTTAATATGTGGATTATGCCTACGTGAAATAATATGGCAGGGACGAAATCATTTAAAGTTTAAGAAAGAGATAAAAATTTGATTTACAAATAAAACATGTGAACATGCAGTAGAACTGAGAACGAATACATATCTTTCCTGTTCAACATCAATACTTATTAACACAAACATGTTTAGAAACATTTAGTGGCAAATAAGAAGTCTTTAACAAAAAGTTCTCCTTGAAGTCTGATCCATCCAAGTCTCACCCTTTAACACACAGAACACAGAAAAGCATGTCGTAAATAATGACTTGACAATGGGGGAAGGACGAAACCAGATACCATCATCTCCCTGTCGAAGCAAGACGAGAGGGAGAACACTCTTGATTTATAATTGCGGATAGGTTAATCATGACATCTTTTGAAGAAACGGATCATCTGTCATGTTGGAGCTCTGAAAGTGGATTCCTGAGAGGATGGAGGGTGTCTGTCTGAAAATGGGGTACCCAGTGGTGTTAGTTCACCATCAGTTCATCATCGTAAATAACTTAAGAAAGTGTTTGTCTTGAAGGTTTTATTGCAAGACGACATTCGTACTCCTTTAGTCAGATGTAGGGATGAGACTGCGAGGGCGCCTGTCCTGAAAACAGTCTGCTTAGGAATGAAAGGGGTGATATTAGACATTAGATGTTTGTGAAATCAAGAGACGCATGGGCATGGGCTCCTACGGCTCGGCAATGCGAACCAAGCTCCTGCTCCGGTCATACAGGGACCGTACAGCCCCTAGCAGAGGGCCCCGGACCCCATACTCCCGAAGCACCTCCCACAGAATGCCACGAGGGACACGGTCGAATGCCTTCTCCAAGTCCACAAAACACATGTGGACTGGGCAAACTCCCATGAACCCTCGAGCACCCTGCGGAGGGTATAGAGCTGGTCCAGTGTTCCATGACCAGGACGAAAACCGCATTGTTCCTCCTGAATCCGAGGTTCGACTATCGGCCGAATTCTCCTCTCCAGTACCCTGGAATAGACTTTACCAGGGAGGCTGAGGAGTGTGATCCCCCGATGGTTAGAACACACCCTCCGGTCCCCCTTTTTAAATAGAGGGACCACCACCCCAGTCTGCCAGTCCAGAGGTACTGTCCCCGACTGCCACGCGATGCTGCAGAGACGTGTCAACCAAGACAGCCCCACAGCATCCAAAGACTTGAGGTACTCAGGGCGGATCTCATCCACCCCCAGTACAATGCCACTGAGGAGCTTCCTGACTACCTCAGTGACTTCGGCTTGAGTGATGCATGAATCAGCCTCTGAGCCCCCAGCCTCTGCTTCCTCTACGGAAGGCGTGTCAGTGGGATTGAGGAGATCCTCGAAGTATTCCTTCCACCGCCCGACAATGTCCCCAGTTGAGGTCAACAGCTCCCCACCCCCACTGTAAACAGTGTTGGTGGAGCACTGCTTCCCCCTCCTGAGGCGCCGGATGGTTTGCCAGAATTTCCTCGAGGCCGACCGGTAGTCCTCCTCCATGTCCTCCCCGAACTTTTCCCAGGCCCGAGTTTTTGCTTCCGCAACTGCCCGTGCTGCCGCACGTTTGGCCTGCCGGTACCCGTCAGCTGCCTCAGGAGTCCCCCGAGCCAACCAGGCTCGGTAGGACTCCTTCTTCAGCTTGACAGCATCCCTTACTTCCAGTGTCCACCATCGGGTTCGGGGATTGCCGCCTCGACAGGCACCGGAGACCTTTCGGCCACAGCTTCGTACAGCTGCGTCAACAATGGAAGCGGAGAACATGGTCCACTCGGACTCTATGTCCCCAGCCTCCCTCAGGATCTGATCAAAGCTCTCCCGGAGGTGGGAGTTGAAGACCCCCCTTCCGCCAGACGTTCCCAGCAGACCCTCACTACGCGTTTGGGTCTGCTGAGTCTGTCCAGCTTCCTCCCCTGCCAGCGAATCCATCTCACCACCAGGTGGTGATCAGTTGACAGCTCAGCCCCTCTCTTCACCCGAGTGTCCAAGACATACGGCCGGAGGACACGACTACAAAGTCGATCATTGACCTCCGGCCTAGGGTGTCCTGGTGCCACGTGCACTTGTGGACACCCTTATGCTCGAACATGGTGTTTGTTATGGACAAACTGTGGCTAGCACAGAAGTCCAATAACCAACTCCGCTCGGGTTCAGATCGGGGAGGCCGTTCCTCCCAATCACACCCCTCCAGGTAACACTGTCGCTGCCCACGTGAGCGTTGAAGTCCCCCAGAAGAACGACGGAGTCTCCAGTTGGAGCACTTTCCAGTGCCCCTCCCAGAGACTCCAAGAAGGCTGGGTACTCTGCACTGCCGTTCGGCCCGTAAGCCGAAACGACAGTGAGAGACCTATCCCCGACCCGAAGGCGCAGGGAAACGACCCTCTCGCTCACCGGGAAAAACTCCAACACATGGCGGCTGAGATGGGGAGCTATAAGCAAGTCCACACCAGCTCGCCGCCTCTCACCGCGGGCAACTCCAGAGTAGAAGAGAGTCCAGCCTCTCTCAAGGAGTTGGGTTCCAGAGCCCAGACTGTGTGTGGAGGCGAGCCCGACTACCTCTAGCCGGTACCGCTCAACCTCCCGCACCAGTTCAGGCTCTTTCCCCCAGTGAGGTGACATTCCATGTCCGCATGGCCAGAGTCACCGTCCGGGGATTGGGTCGCCGGGGCCCCCGCCCACGACTGCCACCCAATCCACAATGCACCAGCCCCTTCTGAACCCTCCTGCGGGTGGTGGGTCCACTGGAGGGCGGGCCCACGTCGCTCCTTCGGGCTGTACCCGGCCAGGTCCCGTGGGCACAGACCCGGCCACCAGGCGCTCGCCTGAGAGCCCCAAGCCCCAGGCCTGGCTCCAGGGTGGGGCCCCGGTAACGCCAATCCGGGCGACGTACGCTGCCTCGTTGTATTAACATTCATCATGGGCTTTGGAACCATTCTTAGACTGACCCGTCACCTAGGACCTTTTTGCCTTGGGAGACCCTACCAGGGGCATTAAGCCCCGGACAACATAGCTCCTAGGATCATTCAGGTACTCAAACCCCTCCACCACGATAAGGTGACGGTTCAAGGAGGAGTGCAGTATATCTATATTAACTATAACCGGCTGGCTAAACAGAAAGTTAAAATAGTTTCTCGGGACATTAGTGTAAAAGCTGGTAAAACATTTCTGAAAAAACACCATAAATTAAAAACAAAAATAAATTAAAACAAACATAAATAGGAACAAAAATTAGGTTTGATTTCACAGGAATCTGCAGGACTTAAACTTTGAATAAAAAGTAAACCATTTTAAATTAGTGTATTTTAATGCTCCTTTAGTGTCTCGAGATATTAGCACGGAGGCTGTTGCAGTTTTTTTTTTCGCTGTCAATCATTTTTCATGCAGTTTGGAATGCATTTTTGCACTTAAAGGGTCACTCCCCCAATTTGCACCCACTGCATTTGTGAATAAAGTAGTGCAAAGCCTCATGTTGATTTCAGGGAGAGCTGCATGCAATCTGACGAAGTGCCTCCAGTGATGTCGCTCAGGCTGCAGTGCGGGCAAGTTTGAAAAGGATGAAGAATGTTTGGAATGGAAAAAAATGTATGGTATCATGTATGTCCCATGTACAGAGGCTAAGTCCTCGCTGCAGCGGACCTGGGTTCGACTCCCGGCCTGGGACCCTTTGCTGCATGTCACTCCCCCTCTCTCTCCTCCCATTTCCTGTCATATCTTCAGCTTGTTCTATCAATAAAGCCATAAAGGCCAAAAAAATACTTCAAAAAAAAAAAAAGAAATGGGTCCTTCATCTTCCCAGCAGCTTCCTGTGTACAACTTAACCAGTAGCCAATATCAATAAACACAAACGGTATTTCATTCTACATAAGGCCACTTCAGTTTTGTTTACATTTAATAATATACATTAATCCTCTAAAAAGGAAAACAGAATAAAAAAAAGACTGACAGCTTAATGTGCTTTGGTTCACAGTAGTGAAAATGAAGCTATCCTCACTTGAAGCCAGAGTCGTCCCATGAGGTTTAGTCTGTGGTGGACCAGAGAGCGGGTCACCGTCGTCCCTCCCACACAACCCCATGATGTTGGTCAGTCAGGCTGGTCCACTGAGAGTCTGCGTGACTCAGTCTCTTTCTAACCTCCATGTCGGCTGGATGTCAAGTGATGCAGATCAGGAGTAGAAGTTCTCGGCCAACTTCTTCATCCTCTGATTGCAGCGCTTGATGTCGGGTGCTGGTGGGGTTACACCGGCTGAAGCTACTAAACAAAGAGTCCTGACCGCAGAAGGATCTTCTGGTGAGGACAAAGGAAAGTCTACCTCATCCAGAGGGGTGTCCTGTTTCAGCTCCTCCTTGGTGACGTTTGGATGAAAGCACTTATAATATATCATTTTAGAAAAGAGACTATACAATTAATGTTCTGCTGGAGCCACACACCACCAGGAAACGTCTTCCATTGAATCAACAAAATGTTTATTTTGTAAAGTTGAGTTCCAAATCTTTAGGTTGCCATGGTTCTAAACAAGAACAGAAAAATAGTAAATGAACTCTTCAAACAAAGAAATCATCACATCAGCACATTCATTACATTCATTACATACGTTGATGTGGTTTCACAGACACATGGCAGGGCATTAGCTTGGAACCAGGAACAAAAGGGTGAGCATCAATCTGGACCGCCCTTTTATAGGGGGTGTCTCAGGAAGTGGGAGTAAGTGAGCAAGTGCAGGGGAATAAACGGATTTCTGAT
>JBBNBP010000384.1:1961-24425 GCA_039737535.1 Lagodon rhomboides
TACATCCTCCCGATAAAGTGGACACGTTGCCAGACAGAAGACAAGTGTGGCTACGTTCTTGGAAAATATCACTATTGTAGTGTGAAATCTGTGGCTAGGATCGTCATCTAAAGAAACATTTTCGGAGAGTTTTTTTCAGGCTCCCCCACTCTGCCAGTTGGTGCTGCGCGAACATTCCGCAATACACACTCATTGAAAATCCTGAATTTTTCTGAGTTTTTTCGAAATCACTCATGATCAATTAAGGGTCACCGTTCAAAAACTAAACATCGTAGAAAGAAAGTTCAAATACAACTCAAATACATAAGACTTGTGCCTACATTTTAAAGTTTGAATGGTGTCTCTAGGTCAAAGTCTGCCAGAGCAGGAGATGTTTGAAAAACGTCGATGATTTTGCGACTTTTTTGACCCCGTCCCATTCATTCCTTATGGGAAATTTTTCACAGTTTGTCTTCAAAATAAGAGTTTTACATTGCAGCCCATCGGAGTTTAGAACTGGGTTCTTAGCGGGGGGCTTTTAATTTGAAAGTAGCGACCGCTATTAGCTCGCCGCTACAACAACAAGCGGACAACCAAGACAGCTACAGAGAGCGAGGGACGCTAGCATCTCCCGGATCTCAGCAGCTTTCCAGCTGCTCATCTTCGTGGATGAAGTGAGGAACTGACTGCTGTGATCAGCTGTTTCCTGGTTTTAAAACTCCCGGCTGTGGGTGCGCAGCAGTGCACGTCATCCACACCTCCGCCCATCTCAGCATTTGCCACCACATTGCCTCCTCGGATTTACACAGCAATGGAGGCGCAAATAAGTGTAACGTTACCCTCCGAGGGCCAAAACTGGTGGAACAAAACAGACCACCAATTTGCCGCCTTCTGTCTAAATCCGCGGAGCGAGCCGCCAAAACGACGACCCAGCCCCTTATATTTGATAACAGGATAGGATTTTAATAGGAAGGAATTATATATCGATTAATGTCTCACCTTGCTGCAGTGATGTACAGGTACATCCAGGACCCAGTGATACCTGTTGGGTGTCGTTCAAAGGTACAAACCAGCACACGTTGACCACATCCATCCACATCGAGCCGTATCTACGGGTCAGATGTGAAACAGAAAGGACGGTAAAAGCTAAATTTCAGTCTTTAACTCGTTAAACGATACATCCTCTTTGAACGAGGCCACCGAACATGAAATTGTGTTTCCCGTAAGCTGCTTCTGATAAACTCTTTTACGTGATTGTGTCACACTGTAAACCATATCAGCTGATGATGAAGGATTAGTTCAGTTAGTTGTCCCTGATTTACAAAACTGATGTAATCAGAGGAAACGTGTTGGATTCTTTAATTACAGATAATTCCCTCTAACCACTAATCCACCCTCACACCCATGGTTCATATCAATTTGGATATGTTTACAGTTCGTACATTCGGTTGTTCCTGATACGTCGCTTGTCAGAAGCTCACTTTACAACGCAGACCTCGTCAGTCTGAGAATTTAAATAATGTGTCATCATCTCTCGCTGAGACAGGATCACTGCTGACAGCTGTAATCAGGTCTCCACGCAGCAGGTTGTATTGTAGGGTAAAGGTTTGGAGTCCAGCTCGGCACAATAAAGGAGCTCCAGTCAGATAATCACCGAATTGAAATGAAGCCACCCGTGCTGCTGATCCTCTCTAGCTTTCACCGTTTATCTACATTTCAATTTTCACGTCGTAACACTCAATTTATGAGGCACGGGAGCGAGGATGCAGCCGCACTGATACCACGATGTTTAGCTTTAATAGATTTCCAATGAGTTTGTGAGTCGAGGCCCATTTCTGAGAGATTAAAGTGTGTTTTCATGGACAGAACATTTTGATGACAGATGAGCTTTCGAGTTAGACGGAACCTGTGGTGTCATTCGTGTGTTCAGACAGGGATAATAGGACCGACGAAAAAGCCAGTTGTCACATTTGGCTGCACGTGCACAATTACGAAATGTCAGCCAGAGCCGGCCGTATACGGTGCAGTATATCATAGCTCTTGGAGGAGTGGACTTGGGCCAATTAGGGGCTGAGAGTCAGCCAGTCTGCAGCATCTGGGTCAATGGCTGCTTACAGAGGCAGCTCAACTTTGTCGCCGAGGCTGTTGTTATTAATTCTGAGTGTGGGAAGAGATAGCAGCTATTTAAAGTGAGGCTGCTATCAGGCCGAGACGCCACACAGTGATGAGAATAGAGAGCGCTGTATATGACTGCAACTTGAAATCAGGGCAGGAGGTTGGATGTGATCATCGTTTTTGTGATGAAATTATTGGCAGGAAAGACAAAGAATGAATTAGAAACTTAATAAAATGTCTGGTGATTAAAATTAGGGTGTTAGTTTCGGGTACTAACGACCACAATAAGCACTGCTCAATTGTAACTGACAGATACAAAACACCAGACGTGATGTGTCAGGATGACTTGCACCTCCATGATGGAATCACTTGGCCGTCTTACTGGGTCCAGTGTTAAACTTTATAATTATTTACCACCAATACATCCGTTCTGTTTCCATTCAAAGTAATGAGTGTAAGACAACTTTGCCCGTCTAGAAACAAGGATTCTTGTATAATTTTGGAGAGAACTAATCTGGCTCCGGTCATTAAGGTAATCACATCATTGTTCATCTATAGTGCAGAAAATGATTTTTATTTCGCTGAAGTTAATGTTAGTTGGTCTTTTGTTCTAAAAGGATAATATACAACATTGGGCAATATCTTCCTGATCCTTTAATGTGTGCAGCTGTGTCTGTTGTTGCCAGTGCAATTATTCTTTGCACACTCTTAGAAATAAAAGTTCTAAGTAGAACCATATAAGGTTCTTCGGCTTGTCCTCATAGGAGAACCCTTTTTGGCTCCAGGTAGAACCTTTTAAAAAGGTTCCACCTAGAACCCTTTTGGAGGGTTCTACCTAGAACCCAACATAAAGGGTTATACCTAGAACTGTGTGTGTAAGGTTCCACCCAGAACCCCCCCATGAGAGGTTCTACAAAGAACCCATACAGGATCTTATACCCATGCTTTCAACAATCCCTGAAGAACTCTTTCTCCAAAAAAGGGTTCTCTGGATCAAAATGGTTCTTACTGGAACCGTTAGTGTTACCAAGAACCCCTTTAAAACCCTTTATTCAGGAAAGGGTTTTTAAAGGGTTCTCTGGATCAAAATGGTTCTTACTGGAACCGTTAGTGTTACCAAGAACCCTTTTAAAACCCTTTATTCAGGAAAGGGTTTTTAAAGGGTTCTCTGGATCAAAATGGTTCTTACTGGAACCGTTAGTGTTACCAAGAACCCTTTTAAAACCCTTTATTCAGGAAAGGGTTTTTAAAGGGTTCTCTGGATCAAAATGGTTCTTACTGGAACCGTTAGTGTTACCAAGAACCCTTTTAAAACCCTTTATTCAGGAAAGGGTTTTTAAAAGGTTCTCTGGATCAAAATAGTTCTTACTGGAACCGTTAGTGTTACCAAGAACCCTTTTAAAACCCTTTATTCAGGAAAGGGTTTTTAAAGGGTTCTCTGGATCAAGATGGTTCTTACTGGAACCGTTAGTGTTACCAAGAACCCCTTTAAAACCCTTTATTCAGGAAAGGGTTTTTAAAGGTTTCTCTGGATCAAAATAGTTCTTACTGGAACTGTTAGTGTTACCAAGAACCCTTTTAAAACCCTTTATTCAGGAAAGGGGTTTTAAAGGTTTCTCTGGATCAAAATAGTTCTTACTGGAACCGTTAGTGTTACCAAGAACCCTCGAAAACTGTTTCTTCCGTAAAAGGGTTTTTCAGAAGCAAATGGTTCCAGGTAGAACCTCAGCCCTTGTAGAAGAACCCTTTTGGCACCCTGCTGCAACAAGGACCGTGATTTCAGGTCTTTCCTCCTCACTGCCAATAAACTCGATGGGCAGGGAGAGACGTCACAACCAGACCTGAGTGCTCAGATAATTATATCCATCTTTTGTGTAGAAATCATAAATGGATTCAGTTCTGTGGTCGATGTTGGGAGACAATGCACAAATGTCATTGATTGACAATAAAGCATGATATATTTCTCTCTCTCACACACTACACTCTCATCATAAGGTCACGTTATGGACATTAAATCAATGACGATAGCAATGAAGAGACATTGTTGGAATTTTTGACCTGATTCTTGACCTGCTCGATTGAATTCCTTTATCCGATCGAGACATGGATTTCTTCGCGAGTGGAAAAATGTGTTCAGGCGTGCTGATGGATGATGACTGATTACAGGATTCAAAATTCAAGGTGAGCTGGATGTGCCTGAATAATAACATTGTGGCCGATTGTGTGGCTGATTAATCTGTTGATTTGCCCGACCTTCAGTTGAGGCATGATGACGAGGAGTTCTCTTTGTTGACAACACGTTGAAGTTGATTGGTGTGAAATCAGCTCCCGTGTGGTGAAATGTGAAGTTTATCTTTATCGCTATGTTTTGATGTCATATTTACAAAACGTCATCTTTGAGAAACGTGGTCCTTTACCTGGCAGCTAAGTGAATTTCTACATTTTTTTAACCTTTAAATGATGTCAGCCCCGATGCTTACAAACACCTCCATCACTGCCAACCATTGATGGAAGCCCCATGAGATATGATAGCATCTACTCTTGTTGATTGTTACATTCAGCCATTTACGGGCCTGTGCTGGTCATCAGGAGCACTGGGAGGCTTCCTGATGGCCCGGGGCCGGCTGATTGGTCCTGCGGGGAAACAACACGGGGCAGTCGCAGCCACTGAAAACTGAACTTCCCTATCAGCCTCCTGCCTGCTTCTATTCTGATGGTGCAATCTCTGCCCATCATCGCACATGAGGAGAACAGAATGGACAGCAAGGAAAGGAGAGAAGGTCACAAGCCAGCAAACGCGAGCTCGTCTTAATGTCACGACTACCCTTCTTGAGTTGATTCAGCTTAGCACCGACTAATTTATGTCATCAACACTTAGGAAGCAGATGTGTCTGCATGGAAATAATGAGAAAAATAAAAGAGCTGTATACTGTTGCGTCTCGTGGAAAAACCTCCGCAATACAACCGGAGCGTCATGATGATCAGAGCGAGTCCAGTCAGAGCTCTGAGGAAATGTCAGGTGCACAACAAACACGCCACTTGTGTGTTGTAATAACACTAAATGATACGCTGAACCATGAAACTGACTGCTCAAATTGCTGCTTCAACTTCTTCGTGTTATGACTCAGCAGACAGATTAGGATAAAATGTTCATGTTTCCAGATGAGACAAACAGCAAAACAACAACACAAAGTAGGGAGCAGGTGTGCAGGTAGGCGGGAAGGTGAGTCGAATCGGGGAACGGTGGAAGGATCTGAAATGACAAGAGAGTAAATCACAGGGAAAACAAAGAGTTTTGGTTGCTTTGTGAAACTGTCTTTCAGCGCCCACTTCAGCCTGTTTTAGTAATGCAGTGGATCGGACACACACCTGGAAGAATTTAAGGGTAAGTCAGGTTGGCGTGGCGTCAATTAAGCAGAATTTAAAGACACACTGTGGAATTATTTCTCCCATCTAGTGGTTAAATGTTATTCTGCATCCAAACGAATACTGCTCTCTCAGCGCCTCGTGTTTTCAAACGTGCGTTGCGACCTGTTGGAACTACGGCAGGCGGGATGTGTCAAGATTCAAGAAGCTGTGACAACAACACGTCTTCAAACAGCACTTCATCAAGTTTAGTTTCGGGTGATGAGGTACGTTATTTCAAACAGACTTCAAACTGCAGCTGACGAGCGCGTCTGGCTAAGCTCCTTCTCCGTTCCACAGTCACGCTGGCTCTGAGTGAAAACGCCTTTAGCCTTATCTGTACCACGTAGAGCTTTTTGTCCCTCTCACCAGTTCATCGTTTTTTATAGAGCGGAAGGACGTGGAAGCCTCCGTAGAGCTCGCCCGTCCTATGGAAATACAGAGAAGTGATTCTTCCCTCAGGAGGAGAAGTGAGATTGTTGGCAGAGATCATTTTACACCAATGAGGACTTATTTATGAATGAAGACGCTGATTTGAGGTAATAAATTACTTAAAACACTGCACAGTTTTCTTGACATCAAAACCAGATATTTTTCAAGTATTTTAGTCTAGACCATGATATTTTTTTTTTGTTTTTATCTCTAAACTCAAGCAGAGCTGAAGCACAACGAAGAAAAATTCAACCAAAATGAACTTAGAACTGCAACATAAAGAAAATCTTCAGATTCATCTGTGGTGGTTTTGCAGAAACTTAACATTTATTTTGGCATAACTGAACCATTAATTCATTGTAAACGTCATTGTTGCTGCATTTCTGCATTATGTCTATAAATAACTGTATATTGTGAAGCGTGATTTTGTCATTGAACCTCATTTTCAGCTGCCCTGCTGTTCTCTAATTAGCATGAACTTGAGAGCAGAAGGTCGTCAGCTGATAACACCGTGTCACTTCCTTTGGGTTTCGCACCTTCAACACAAATCTGCTTGGAGTAAATCTCTCTGGTCTCCCTCTTTATATCCCCTGAGCCAGGTTGTGACTCTGGGAATTAATTAAACGGAAATGTACCACTTCTAGTTTCCAAATCTCCAGGAAACTTCTCAGAAATAAATTAGAAAATGAAGCGTTACAGCTGAAATGACTCACCTGTCCCGTCACACAACCTGTTGTTTGATTGCAGTATTCACACAAAGATGGCTGTAAGGAGACTCCTCAGAACAAAAAGCCAGATGTGAAATGATTATTTAACTTGACATATATTGATCACTCAAAAATAAGTTAAAGTTGAACCCTGGAGGAAAACTCCGACGTTGTAACACGGTTCATTGTGGGCCATCTTCACTCATGACTCATGAAAACATGAATATTCATGCAGTCGCCGTTTAACCAGCTCATGTAAACATCTTCAGTGATGTGTTAATTAATGCCCCGATGACAGAGATGAGTCACAGGACATAGAACGAGTGTCACAGGACGTAATTAAAGCTGTCGCTCACATGTTTTATTCTCTGTCATCAGACATGTTAGACATGAGATCAGCAGCTGCCACAGAAGTCTCGTCCGTCTTTCTCCCGTCGTTTAATCATTGATGCATCCACCGAATGCAGAAATGTGACTTCTGGATATTTCTCAGCAGTTGTACTCGAAGTCGTTCGTCTTTCTTCTACATTTTAAAGCACAGCCATGTTTACATTATGTTCTTCAAACTTGATCTGTCGCTTTTGAATTTGTTAAAGTTGAAGTTAATTTCTTTTAAACACTCAAATCTGAATTTCTGACCAGTTACTCGTTAGCTAACTATGTTCTACTTGTAATAAACGTTTCAAACGTGAGTTGTCTGACTGAACTAAAAAACAGAGTACAGTTCAAACAGTACAATGCCGTTTTTCCACTGACAGTACCAGCTTGCCTCGCCTCGGCTTAGCGTGGCTCCACTTGGTTTGGCTTCAGATTTCCATCTAGAATTTGTATCTCTTCAACGTGGGCGGGTCGTCTTCAGCGTGGGCGGGTCGTCTTCAACGTGAGCGGGTCGTCATCAACGTGGGCGGGTCGTCATCAACGTGGGCGGGTCGTCTTCAACGTGGGCGGGTCGTCATCAGTGACGTACTTATCCACGCGAACACATAAACAGGGCTAGCTGTGGGCGACGCAAAACACGTCCACCTTTTCATTTCCTGTCGCACCATCAAGCTCGTTCTGGATGCGTCTTCAGCGACAACACTCAGGAGCGTCTCCACCTCTGCCACGGTCCACGCCGTGTTCCTGCGCGTTGTTCCTTCCATGTAATCGCTATGTTGACTGAACGCAGATGCTAGTTTTTAAAGGTAGCGGGTGTCAGGCTCGGACGTCGCGCTCGTCATGAGTCATCAAGTGGCGTCGCTCTCTGTCCAATCAGTGGCCGGCTGCCAGCTTACGTCACACAGAAGTATCAGCTCAGCTCAATTGGAACTTACACGGAGGTGATACTAAAAAAGCACCACTTTAGCAGGTACCAGGTACCAGATTTCAGTAATGGGAACGCAAAAAAGGCGAGCTAAGTCGAGGCGAGGCGAGCTGGTACTGTCGGTGGGAAAAATGGAGGAAGAAATCTTTCCTTTTTAAAAAAATTAGATGAGATTTTTGGAAGTGTGGCTTTTCAAGGTTCAGTCTCAGAAGGAAAAAAGGATTTAAACGGCGGAGGACGGATGATGACTCTGCTCGATGGTGTAAGTAAGAGGTAGGAAGGAGCAGTTCGCTGCCCTGAAGGCCAGCGGCGGCAGACAACAGGGAGCCGGCGCTGTGAAAGTTTGAGCAATGCCAGATGTGAAGCTGGCTCCTGGACGGTGGCAGACGCAGAGCCTCTGGTGAGGAGGGAGCCGGAGTCGTCCAGGTTGGATATGACAAGCGTCTGGATGAGTGCCTGGGCTGCATCGCTGGGGAAGAAGGCAAAGCAGAAATCACCTCTGCACGGTGGACTATGAACTGAATGCAAATGTGTTTTGAAGAAAACATAATCCTCTCTGTTCTGTTATCACGGTAGGATTTAGGAGGAACTATTCAACATTCGGTTTTCACTGATGTATGAGCTCCTGAGTTAGTTATCACGAGCCAACAAGGCTGCCAAATGTTTGTTTTTAACGAAACCTGGGGACTTTTCTTCAGCTGGACTGCAGGTGGATAACAGCCGAGCCCTATAATGGCCTGAGATACTTTGAGCCATCATAATGATGTATAACGACCAGCATCCAGCAATCGATTAGTTCACACTGTACAATGCAAGAATGAGATGTGAATTGCAGATGATAACATGTGAAAGGAAAGGAAAGACACAAGCTGTACATTTATAGATGAATACAGACGTCAGAGATAATTGGGAGGAGAAGCTCATAGAAAGGAAAAGAGGAATGAAAGGGAGAGGATCATTTCCTGTAACAATGCCTGAATACGAGCTCGCTGACACGGCGAACACGGACATTGTAGTCGGCTGGTGAACCGTATCAACTCACCCTCATCCTGTTCATGTGTCTGAGGACTATCTGTCACAGCGTCGCCACACAAAGACTCTCTCAGGTGTCTTTAACAACTAACAGCACACACATCGCTTCAAAAGGAGTCTTCTCTTGAGGCTCGGAGCATTTTGGTGTCAGCTGGAAGACGCTCTGTGTGAAACGTCTGGAACACAGGTGGTTATTATCCAGCCAATCGATGTTTCTCATCTCGCACGGTTGTGTTTTTGTCGTCTCTCCAGCAGGAACACTGATGTAGATGTCGGATCAATACTAATTAGCTGCTCATCTACTGCCGTGTGTGTTTCCACACCACAAACAGACATGAGACAAAACCTGAGAGAATCTACACAGCTTTATATATTTACACCAAATCTGTGGAAACTCTCCTTATTTCACGTTTATTGTCTAATTTCCATCCTCGACGTTGTTCTACACGGTCGTTATCTCCAGGTAAGGACACAGCAAACACAAGAAGAACATCCACCGCTGACGGAGGACGCAAAGACAGTGAAACAAGACCGAACAGACGGACGCTCACTCTGGTGTCGTGTTAAAGTCTGTTCCCCTGCTGACACGTGTTTCTCCGTACCACAGGGACAAAAACCTGCCAAGTTATTAATACAACACCCTTTCTGCTTCATGTTCGCTCACGCTGGTTTTGCAACAGCTGCACCACAGTCGTACCAGCGGGGTGAAACAGCCTCCCTGTTTCATCTGGCGGGAGACTTCTACCGATGCATAATCTCGATCACAGCTCCGTCTCCTCGGTGGAGGTGGAGGTGGGTCGAGTCATTCACGCTGGCTAAATAACAGCTGACAACAGGTTTGAAAGAAACGAAACGCCGACAGAGGTCAAGGCAAGATGAGATTGGTTGCAGTGAAAAGGTGAAACGCTTTCAGTCTGAGCTGACCGTAGGACAGGTGGTGTTGGACTGTAAGGCTTCAATACGTAATTAATTAACAGGACTTTAAAATCAATAGCACATGTGGGCATTTATTTCAGCGATGTTGCTTCATTCTGACAGAAATGTCACGCCGGTTTGGAAGGTAGAGCGTCACAAGGGGCGTTTCATCACCAGTGTGTTTCTCCCATTAGACTTTCTTTAACCTAAATGTTGTAAACAGCTCCGGGACATCTTTCTCTTGTCTTGTCTCTGAGGATCTTTCTTTTAAAGTTTGCAGCCAGAAAAAAAAACAGAACGCCGCCAACCGAACACACAACACCATATATTATTCATTTCTGCGCTGTCAGTCATTTTATTTGAGTAGGTGTTAAGTAGACGAGCTCTGCAGCCACGAGTGTTCAGGAGAGCAATAAAAAGAATCACGGGGTGGGAGAAAGCAACGATGTGCTGCTGACTTTACGGCTAATTCAGATCGTTTTCTGCATCAATTACGCAGGTGTGAGGGTTTAATTTATAAGGCGTGCTCTTTTTAACGATCGGATGAATTAATTTTATGACAGAACTCGTGATAAATGAAACATAACAGGGACGGAGTGCACGCATAAATCAGGAGACAATCAATAGACCTTTGTCTCATGTATCATGGCTTTAAGGAGGGAAGGAAAAATAATCCCAGGGGTGTGAGATGATCGCTGCGACTTCCATACATCCAAGCAAAAGCCTGAAGGTGAATGAAAGAGGTGTTATGCTGAGGGTGGAGGTCCGCTCTGTTACCCTTCATGACATTTGGTTGAACAATACAGATCGTTAAAGATCACAAACCTCTGAGCCGTAACGTCCATTTATCAAATACTTATTGAGTTATTTAACCATGTCTTGTGAAAATGCTTTTCCCTGAGGTGATCTGGAGGAAATGTCCAGGTCATTCCATGAAATCGGTGCCTTTTCAACTTTGAAAAGTTAAGATTTAAATTATATTTAATTGCTATTTTTTCAGTAGCCAGGAATTAAAGACAGTTTAAAATGACAAGAGATTATATTGTGCCATCTCAGCTATGGAATTTCATATTTTATAACTGTTTTAGTCAAGTCCTGTTACTGGAAAGGTAACAGGGTTGACAGTAACAGGGTTGACCATTTCAAGCTAATTTGCCCATTGCTAGCTAAAACAAATGTTAGCTAAAGCACATGCTATGTACTTTGAAAGGAAATTACATGTACATATCGATTATATTATCAGAAATAAATAATTGTTTGGATTTATATGTTAAAAAATGGTAACAGGGTTGACGTTGTATGCTTGTCCCCCTGGTTCAACCTTGAAAAAACATCAAAAATAGCACATCAGAGATGAGCAAAACTTACTTGTCACTGAGCTGTTAGCATCCTGGTTCAGAGATGATGCAACCTCCTGTAAATCATGTCAAATCTAGAATGTACCGTTATTTTGATAGGGTTTTTTGGTTAGGGTAACAGGGTTGACATAAAATTAGGGGACACCGATAAAGTGGTAAATATTTATTATAATTAATATATATTTTTACCAAAAACACTGTTTCACAATAAGATCATACTTAAAACAATATGTAAATGTGAACATTTTAACATTTTGCCAACATTTTACAAATTAAAAGTCCTGCTGGCGTACAACAACAACAGTGAGGGACAGGCCAGTGCCTGGGTGTAGAGAGATAACCTGACTCTCACCAGATGAATTTCGTTCCGCCTCGCTCCACTCATCCATCTGGGATCGCTCCATTGGAGATGTGTTTCAGAAGGCTGGGCCTTATCAAAAATCCTTGCATATGATTGGATAAACCACTTGTCTGTCATCTTTATCGACGTGCTACTTCAACCGCTCACATCGAAACCAACCTGTGACGTCGATGAGAGCGACGTTCTTTTAACGAAAAATACATTGTTGTCTGAATCAAAACAGTCGCTTCTCCGCTACGTCACGTCTATGAAACTCCCGCCCGGCGGTCCTGATTGGCTCGACCTGAAAATCTGGGTGCCGAAATCCCTCCCAACGGGAGCGAATCCCAGATGGATGTGAGTGGAGCTAGGCGGAACGAAATGCATCTGGCGAGAGTCAGGTTAGTAGAGAGAGGGGGCCCTACAGGAATGTCTTCTGCAGAGGAATATGCCTTTAATATGTTCAAAAAAATTTGCTTTCACTAAATGAGAAGTACCATTTGCTTTGTATTTTCTGCACCAGATGGCGTCAAACACTCCTCGACTCCTCAACTCTTTGAATCTTAATCTTTTCCTTTCATAAGCCAGTCTCAGATGTGGCTTTTTTTTTCTTGTTGAAGACTTCTGAAGAGTGTTTGTCTCCTTGCTCAGTTGTGCACTCGCGACCTCCAGCTTCTCTTTCTACTCTGGTTTAAGATCTTTACTTTCTTTCGAAGAATAAACTAGTGAGTCTTTGTAGAAAGTTATATTTTCTGGCCGTTTTGACACTTTAATCAATCCCACGGATGCTGAGGGTCCAGATACTCTGATCTGCCTGAGGAAGGCCAGTTTTAATAAAGTTATTATTAAATATTAAAGTTCAGGAAGTAGACCACGCCGCTCTCCCTTGCTAATTTGCCACCTGGGCCTACTTAATAAAACCACCTGGGTCTCAATAACACAACAACAGCTCATCGAGATGAACCCTGACTCTGAGTTTCAACCTCCCTGGTTCCTAGCCAGTCAAGAAACTCTACAACCTTATGTGACCCCCCTTTCGTCCATCTCGATCTCATTCCCCTATTTCTTCTTCATCCACGAGCCCCTTTTCATCCGTCCACAACACTTCGACTACCTTTCCGTTGTCCAATCTATCTAACTCAGCTCCCTTCCCTATCCTCATAAAGCCTTCTATCAATTCAAATAAAGCTACCTTTATGATGTGGTAGCTAGTTAAGACATAAATCTCTCAAAATCGACAAGCTAAGTGGTTCTTCATATCTTCATAACTGGTAGCAAGGCTGCAGGACTGAAATCTTTGTAAATTACGATTGATTATTCCCTTAAAATAGCCTTTTCTCTACAAATGAGTCTGTAAACAAAGCTTAGTAACACATTTGTTTCATCAATGAAGTCAAACTTAAGTAAAATATTTAAACCCCAGCTTCCTTCAGTACATCACAAACACTCATACGTTCAATATCTTTGGGGACAGTTGGACTAAAAATCAATAAAAAAAATCAATAATAGGAGAACCAAATTGATCGTCCAAGATACCAGAAACACCGAACATGTCATATCTCTGACAACAAAACAGAAATATCACCATAAACCCCCGTGGACAAAAATCTCTCGGTCGAATCCGAACTAAAATGAATTACTGCGCTGACGCCTCAGAGCACCTTCACTGATCCAAATGTCACCTTTGTGGTTGACACAACTCTTAATTAATTGCACAAAAGAAACCCAACGTGCCTCACATTAATTGGCTTCTCACAGTTTAAGAAATTGGTTCAAACATGGAGGTAATTGGTTGTAATCAGGGGGAAACAAGTCCTCAGTGTGTGTGTGTGTGAACTGACTGTGGAAGACAAAACACACGGAGGTGTTAACTAAATGCCAGACGTTGTTTAATGCCAAATGCACGGAACATAATCAGATGTAATGAAGAAGGGAACTGGATTTCTCAACAAGCTATTAGGCACATCACGTCTTTAATTCGCTCCACGTTTACTCTAACCGTCAGGGAACCGGCTGACGGTACAGTAACACAAACTATACAACAAGTAGTTCCGACCGAGCAATCTGGATTGGTCAACACTCCGCCAACTCTTTGGCAACATTGTATCCATCTCCATGGCAACATGGTAACTGTCAGAGCTGGAGCAGGAAACGGAGGAAAAATAGGCTACAAAATGCAAAGGTTTGTTGTTAATTTTGATTTATTTGGCGGTCTCAGTTTGGATGAATGGATGGAGGAAGATGAGAAGAACCAAATGACAAAAAAAAGAAAGATTTGTGGTAAATAAAGTGATGAATCTGGAGCTTCTTTGTTCCTTATTATTAGATAATAATAAACAAGTCCGAGCTGAGCATTTTATTATTATTATTGTTATTTAGAAAAGTTATTTATTACTCATGAAAATAAATCACAAACCACCTGTCAGCTGCCAAAGTCACATTCATAGAATAAAGTGTCCCGTTTTATCCGAGCGGGCCGAGCCTGTTCCCTTCGCTGTGAGAGACTCTATTGTTCTATAAAGAATATAAAAGAAAAAAATCAACACCTTTGTTTTAACTTGGGCGATAAAAATAAGCATTTTCTGTTTATCTGTGCAGTATTGATTTATAAAACATTAGCGTCAGCTCAGAGTAGAAAATCCTTTCCGTTGCTAGGTCGTTATTATGGGTCGGACTACTTGCTGTAGTGGTAAACTACGTTCCATTACACATAAGAGTCTACTGACGGGACTGATTTTGTGTCAGTTATTAGTCAGACCCCATGTGTTTCCATGGAAACGTGACACACACTCGCAAAAACCTTTAAAATTTGAGAGCAAATTGTCCGTCAACGTGGATATATTTTGAGTGTACATTTTATTTTTGTTGGTATTAGTTGTATAATCGCAATATTACCCTCGAGGGTGTGCTCAAACAGCGGTAACAGGCACCATGTCCAGGAACAAAGTGTTTACAGATGTTTTATTACCTCTGTCATACCCTCCGTGTCGTCAACGACCCGTTAAAAGATTCTTCAAAGAGCCTCGAAACTATTTAAGTCTCGACGTCACGTCCGAAAAGACCTGCAGGATAATAATCGAAGGGTTGACCTCAGTTCAACAGTTCGATGCAGGGTCGGATCAGATTAAAGACACATTCACACATCAGGATTGCTCACAAAAAGCCCCAGATCAAACCAGATGTTCAAAGACGTGATCCAGGACCTCCCTGGTGCCTGCTGGATACCTATCCGGCTGAAATATCTGCTTGAGTTTGAGGCTGGGGGGAGTCAGGACTGAGCTACAGACGCTCCTCTTCTCTCTGGATTACCTATTTTTTTCTACTACGATTGCATAACCTTCACGTCATCCAGCCCCTAAACACCGAGCGAAGACCATCTTTAGATGAAGGACGTGTGACGGCACAGACGGAAGCTTCAAAACAAGCGAGCGAGGAGAACCTTGAGTCGCGAGATTTCTGTCCACAGCCTGTTTCCGACTGAACTGCCGAGCGCAAAATATACTGAAGTACGCAGCGAGGGGCTACAGGTGTGTGTGTGTGTGTGTGTGTGTCTCTTTCCCTGCACTTTCTCTGTCATGAAGGCAATTAGCAAAATGTCAAGCATGAAATAGTCTGTCCACACACACACACACACACACACACACCTCACACAGCCTCTCAAAGAAAGGTTGCGCCCAGGTGTTTTTATTTAATGATGTTTCCGCTCTTCTCTCTGGACTGTACAGTAAAAAAGCTTATTTGTCAGATGTGAGAAAGTGTGCAGTGGTTGCTCTTGACATTACAGGGACAAATGATCAGAGTGTGAACTGAAGGACAGACGGACAGACAGACGGATGCCAAAGCGATCTCTGTCACTGCTGCTCTCCATCTCCCTTCATCTGGAAGTCCGGAGAAGAAGGGATGGAGATAAACGATAGAGAGAGAGCGTGTCGGACTGGAGGAGATGAAAGCAGGGAGGGAAAAGAAGCGGCACTAATGGGGTTGAAGTGAGGCTTACGCGGCAAAGTAGCCGCATCCAACCGGAGAGGAGACGAACCGGAGTCACTGCTCCGGTGGCGATAAGAGAGTCATTAAAACTTTTGGAATGGGGTCACCTGCGGTGCTTCAGGATGGGAGCCGACGCCGGTTTTAAAGGGCGAAGTAATGCTTTCGACAGGAAATGAGCCTTAACGTTCATCAAAAATCAAACACGATCACAGGGCGTCAAAGCTGAAGGTGTTATGGACAGGTGTCGGTCTGATGGTTCAACGTGAGCTCTCTGTCTCAGGCTGATGAACAGGTGACTTTAAAGGGCGAGTTGTGTGCTTGCCAAGATTTAAAATCTTTATTTATTGTATTATTTATTTACTTTCTTATCTTTAAATTCACAAATTGGTTTATATTCTAAAACTGATCACAAATGTGCCTCAGTTATGCCGTTTTTCCACCGACAGTACCAGCTCGCCTCGGCTCAGCGTGGCTCTGCTTGGTTTGGTTACAGACGCGTTGTAGAATTAGTATCTCTTCAACGTGGGCGGGTCGTCATCAACGTGGGCGGGTCGTCATCAACGTGGGCGGGTCGTCATCAACGTGGGCGGGTCGTCTTCAACGTGGGCGGGTCGTCATCAACGTGGGCGGGTCGTCATCAACGTGGGCGGGTCGTCATCAGTGACGTACTTATCCACGCGACACATAAACAGGGCTAGCTGTGGGCGACGCAAAACACGTCCACCTTTTCATTTCTTGTCGCACCATCGAGCTCGTTCTGGATGCGTCTTCAGCGACAACACTCAGGAGCGTCTCCACCTCTGCCACGGTCCACGCCGTGTTCCTGCGCGTTGTTCCTTCCATGTAATCGCTATGTTGACTGAACGCAGATGCTAGTTTTTAAAGGTAGCGGGCGTCAGGCTCGGACGTCGCGCTCGTCATGAGTCGTCAAGTGGCGTCGCTCTCTGTCCAATCAGTGGCCGGCTGCCAGCTTACGTCACACAGAAGTATCAGCTCAGCTCGGTTGGAACTTATACGGAGGTGATACTAAAAAAGCACCACTTTAGCAGGTACCAGGTACCAGATTTCAGTAATGGGAACGCAAAAAAGGTGAGCTGAGTCGAGGCGAGGCGAGCTGGTACTGTCGGTGGGAAAACGGCATTAGTCAGCAAATCCTACGTAACATTCGACATTATTATAATCTAGGTGCTGTATCGTCGGCAGCTGGACCTGTTTCAGTTCCTTGAAGACGTCTCACCTCTCATCCAAGAGGCTTGTTCAGGTCTAACTAATAGGGGAGTCGCAGGGTTTTAAACTCTGTGTGTGAGCGTCCTGACAGAGTCGTTAAGGACACGTGTGGGTCGTTGATCCAACCGGCCTTCATGTGGGTTGTGGACGTAGGTGAGCCCAGGTGATCCGGTTGTTCGCACCAGGGCTCACCTAGCCTTAGTAATTCGTAAGTGTGATCTCAAGTCATTTGATCTGAAAACCACAGTTTTTCGACTTATTTCAATTATCTTATAATCTGATAAGTGCACAATATTCAAGATTCAGGAGGGTTTATTATCATTCCGGCCATATACACAGTAAACAGTGAAATCACGTTTCCCAGGAAGCTTCAGTGCAAACAAACAAACAACAACAACACCAAATGCTTATCAGAGCCGACTTATTTCATAGAGTGGAACCAGCCACATTCAAGTAAAATGATCTTACCGTACATGGATGGATAATTTCATTAAAATCAGTCGTTGAATTCAGTGTTTATTTATTTATTTTTTATTTTTCTGTATTTAATCTTTCCTTTCTTGCGTCTCACTACGTATCTACACCTAAAGGTCGCAGTAATTACTCCTGTATAGATGCTTTGGGTACTGCAAACATTAAATGTCTTTTATAGTGGGAAATGAACATATTGGGCTGAACGGGATTTTGTTGTTCAGACCAAAGATCCGGAATCAGATTATACAATTTAAGAATAGTGCAGGGAAAAGTCACAGAGGCGTGAATCGGTCCGTCTCAGCCCGACTCGAGCGGGCCGAGAGCGTCCCCTTCTACTCAGCTTTGTCAAGCGACTGGTTTTTAAAATGCAGAGCACATCGTCTGTTTCTAATACCAAAGTCTGCTGATCATGTCAGCTGCGAGCTGTCAGCTGTGGCAGGAGGAAAGAGACCGGAGCGTGACAGGAATGAGTCCTGAAATGTCTCAAATAACTCTTATTCTTGTCACAGTAACGTGCTGCTCTGATGACAAGTCTGCTCCAGCTTCAGTATTTTCATACACTGCTAGATTTGTCATGTGATCATCTGGGGAGATCCAGAGCTCTGCACGTCAATCCTGCAAATGTTTAAGTCTCACCAACGTGTACGTACACACGAAAAGGTAACAGACTTTCGGTGAATCTGGCTCTGAAACACTCGAAACAAGGGAGGGAGAAAAAAAGCAGGAGGAGAAAGTTTTTGGGCTTAAAAAAAGTGAAAATGTTCTTGCAGCCCCAAAGTTTTTTCCCCGTGGCGTTGTGGCACTGAGAGGATCATTAGCGGAGTGAGGCTGGGACTGGGAGATAAGGGTGGAGAGAGAGGAAGAAAGAGGGAAAGAGATGAGAAGAAGAAGAAGAAGAAGAAAGAGATAAATCTGGATGTGTGTCAGGATGGGCTGATGGGGGATAAGGACATGGAGCAGCACAGAGGAGAAAGAGAGAGGAAGGACTTATGATTAGCATTTTTGGCTAACACTGGCACATTTGCATTCATATTCAGCGATGTGTGTCGTCTCTTTTCATAATAAACCAATAACACATGAAGACAAACGATGAAGAGGAGGTGAAGTGGAGCAGAGAGAGGAAACAGAGCGATGGATCGATGAGGACATTCTCAGCTTTAATGGGTTTACATAGTTTTTTTTAACAACCTTGGACACTGTGGAGACAAAGGTCAACACACACACACACACACACACACACACACACACACACACACGCGGATACGATCCATCCATTTTCATTTTCCTGAACCATTCGTGACTCAAGCTTTTCACCTTTTATGTTTTATCACACACCTTTTGTGCCACTACAATGACTGATATTGTTCAACTCAGCCTGCCTTAATGGACTCTGACACACACACACACACACACACACACACCTGCGTCTCCCCGGCGACAGCAGTAACGAGGCTGTGATTGGCTGTCGGAGCGGCGGCTGCTCGGGCGCTCCATTAAAGATAAGAACTGCAGTTAAATCTATTATCGCCCGAACAAGGAGGCGCTGTTCCCGGCAGCGTGTGTGGCGACAATAAAACCGCTCTCCCCGTCCTCGGGCGGGAAAAAGTGCAGAGGACGGAGTTTAATTCTTTAACAGCCACCTGCTTCACCGCTGCGTCGGTGGAGATAACTGAACCGCAGGAGTGAGCTGTTATCTCCCAGAGGAGCTGCTGGTATTTGTGGGAGTCTCTGGGATTTAAAGCCAGCAGATAGTTGATGTGTTAAAGATGTTAATGGTGAACGTGTCATCAGGCGTCACTTCCTGCGTACGTACGAGATGCGATGAGGCGATTCACTGTAAAATAGATGGACATTTTTTGAATTCATGAGAGACGACGTCCGGGGAATAATGGAACAAAGATACAGCCGAGGTGTGGAGGAGAAATCCTCAGAGGACTTGATTCACATTCTTCTGCTGGACATCTGGAAAAAAAAATCCTGTTTGAAAAAAAGTTTTTGAAACAAGAAAATATACGTATATACTGTCGGTTCGATAGTTCACCACAAATCAGATCTCTTTCCTCTCGCCTGTAGGGCTGCTGCAGGAATCATCTGATCGTGGATCAGTTCAGGATGTAGAGCGGGTTGTCCAGCACTCGGAGAAAGTTGTTGGTTCAATTCCCTGCCTTCCCTGCTTTGAGCACTTATCAGAAGCCCCTTTTAGATAGAAAAGGTGGCACATGTGCAGCAAGGTCAAAATCCTCTTCCCGTTTAACATTGGGGCTTATGGGACAGTTGCTGGAGTTTGTGTCGGTTAGACGCAGATAATTCAAAAACCGTACATCCTCCCGATAAAGTGGACACGTTGCCAGACAGAAGACAAGTGTGGCTACGTTCTTGGAAAATATCACTATTGTAGTGTGAAATCTGTGGCTAGGATCGTCATCTAAAGAAACATTTTCGGAGAGTTTTTTTCAGGCTCCCCCACTCTGCCAGTTGGTGCTGCACGAACATTCCGCAATACACACTCATTGAAAATCCTGATTTTTTCTGAGTTTTTTCGAAATCACTCACGATCAATTAAGGGTCACCGTTCAAAAACTAAACATTGTAGAAAGAAAGTTCAAATACAACTCAAATAGATAAGACTTGTGCCTACATTTTAAAGTTTGAATGGTGTCTCTAGGTCAAAGTATGCCAGAGCAGGAGATGTTTGAAAAACGTCGATGATTTTGCGACTTTTTTGACCCCGTCCCATTCATTCCTTATGGGAAATTTTTCGCAGTTTTTCTTCAAAATAAGAGCTTTACATTGCACCCCATCGGAGTTTAGAACTGGGTTCTTAGCGGGGGGCTTTTAATTTGAAAGTAGCGACCGCTATTAGCTCGCCGCTACAACAACAAGCGGACAACCAAGACAGCTACAGAGAGCGAGGAGACGCTAGCATCTCCCGGATCTCAGCGGCTTTCCAGCTGCTCATCTTCGTGGATGAAGTGACGAACTGACTGCTGTGATCAGCTGTTTCCTGGTTTTAAAACTCCCGGCTGTGGGTGCGCAGCAGTGCACGTCATCCACACCTCCGCCCATCTCAGCATTTGCCACCACATTGCCGCCTCGGATTTACAGCAACGGAGGCGCAAATAAGTGTAACGTTACCCTCCGAGGGCAAAACTGGCGGAACAACACAGACCACCAGTTTGCCGCCTTCTGTCTAAATCCGCGGAGCGAGCCACCAAAAGGACGGCAGATTGGTGGCTAGTGCCTTATTTTAGGCTGGAACCAACCGATTTCAGGTGAAATGATCTTGCTTTATGGACGGATAATTCCACTGATATCAAGTCAGTGTTTATTTCTTTTCTTTTCTCACATAGTGGCTGTGAAAACATGTGAGAGACGAGGGCTTTGGGAAAGTATTACAAACATACTTACAAGATACTCTTGTAATCTCATCATGGAGGACAGGTAGAGCGGGTCGTCTGGTAATCCGACGGTCACTGATTCGATTCTCCGGCACCTTCGGCTGCATGTTGAAGTATCTTTGAGCAAGACACTGCACTCCAAATTGCTTTGTATGAAAGCCTCTGCCATCAGTGTACAGTGTGAGTGTGTGTCTGAATTGGTGAATAGCGACCGGTCAGACTGGAGAAGCGCCACAGAAATGCAAATTTACCATTGATGGCGACCTCGGCGAAGCTGTAACAACATTAAACACAACACAGCTGTTTGCCTAAATACTCAAGACCTCCAAGTTCAGCGTCTTTAAATGCAGCAGGTAGTCTTTGTGGATGGGTTTCTATCAGCTTTTGCACATCAGCACTCTGCAATTGTCCCCCCAATAATTTGGAACAGCACTGAAGTTCTGCTGGGTCGCTCAGGGATTGTGAGTCAACAGTCCTGTTTCAAGTCCGGCAACAAAGTCTGGATTGCAGTGAGAGATTTGGATTGTGACTCGGGGACACTAACATTGTTGTGAAGCTTGAGCTTTGAGCTGGGATCATTGTCTTCTGGCAGGAAAACAAATGATGTCCCAAGAGGAGGATGTCTGGCGATGCACACAGCCAGCTGTTGTTGTGTACAGACTCTCCAATCTCTCTCTGAAGCCCATTTCACACGTCTCTGCTCGCCTCTCTCGCTTGTCTTCTCCTTGCACAGCAATTCAGTTTCTAAAGTGTGCCATATGTCGTTTGTTACTTAAAGGGATATTCCGGTGTAAGTTTAATCCATGGTCTAACACACCTTGACACTGAGTAAGACTCCCCCTCGAGAGGTCAAGTTAGCTGACCGCTAGCTTAGCTAGTTTTAGCAACCTCAGAAAAGACCGCACGATAACAATACACTGCAGCTTATGTCTCCAACTAGAAACCGCCATCAAAAAGCCACAATTAATGGTGAGAACAGCAGCAAACTTCAGCAACAGTACATGTACAGTCCCAGCACACAGTACGAAGCATCAAACATCTGCTAGCTTTGCTGGATTTGTATTAAAAACACAGCACAACTCACCCTCTCCTCCAGCAGCCTGCCTGTGTGGGGAAGCCCTGACGAGTCGATTACCGAGTGCAGTGATTTCCGCAGCTCAAGGATGAAAATGTCTGATTATTACTCCATGGAACGCTCAGTTCTTATTATCGAGAGCTGACAGGGAAAAGAACGAATGTAATGGAGTAATAATCAGACATTTTCATCCTTGAGCTGCGGAAATCTACTGCACTCGGTAATCGACTCGTCAGGGCTTCCCCACACAGGCAGGCTGCTGGAGGAGAGGGTGAGTTGTGCTGTGTTTTTAATACAAATAGCTAACTAGCTAAGCTATTGGTGTTGTTATAATCTTGTCAGCTCAACTCTAAAACCAGGAGCAAGCTTGCTTCGGTCCAGACAGTGCAGTGTAGGGAGTCACAAGATAACACGGTCACTCATTAAACCAAAACACTGGCAGTGTAGCAGCACCCAAACTTATTTCTCGCCTCAAATTTGTTCAGAAACTGATTTTGTCAGTTGCTCAGGGGAAAGAAGTGAAGGTTTACTAACCACTAGCCTACTAGCTCAAACTCCATCGGTTCACATAACGGCGTATCAAACCACAGGCTGAATTTATTTCCCAAAGCATCAGCATGGTTGTGATTGGCTCCGAGGAAGCCAGGTCGGCTGCAGAATCGGTCACGAACCTGCAGATTCATCTGGTTCCAAGGCTTCACCTTAGCAGGAACATAA